>CAXKVX010001603.1:0-147378 GCA_964058865.1 Eleocharis quinqueflora | reverse complement strand
TTATTAGTGAGGAATTTACAAATATAATTTCTCAAATGGAAGAAAAAATAATCTAGTTCTATAATTAAAAATGATTGATAAGTGTCCCTTGCATCCCATACTAGATGATTTTAAAAATTGGAAGCATATACAATTAAAATTTATAATGTCAAACAAGACTGGGTAAATGTAGCAAATTGAAGATTTTAGGGGTTATTATCGAAACTAAAGTTGGTTTAGACTTTGTTGGTCATTCATCGTAAAACTATTAAAACATTATAATAAAATTAAACTATTGATGGAAGACGACACTTTTTACAAAACCCAAATTTAATACATGCTTATCGAATTAATTGAGAGCACAATTAAATTTTATATCTAATTTGAGTGAAATTTCCAAACATATGAACGAAAAAATTGACTTAACTATAAATGTTAGAAGTATATTTAAAAATACTACAAAGAGCACTATCACAGAAAGAAGATTTAGCAATCACCATAAACAACGATTATTAAAGAAATTATCTCACACTGTTGAGAGATGTTCTTGTGTTTTTCTCCTTCACCTCCACCTCCATACACACACACACAAATATTCTCGTAATTTTCTTCTCTCGCTGACGCCTTCAGCACGTCAGATCATCCATGGCATTCACATATCTCTCTCGACAACGCCTTTAACCCGACGACTTTTGTCGTGTTTTTCTCCTCTCGTCGACGATCATCATCGTGTTTTTCTCCTCTTGTCGTGCCTTATCTCCTCTCATCTTCATTTGGTAAAATTTAAACCCTAAATTGCTTTAATTGATAGAATAAGGATTAAATGATGAAACGAGACTTTCTTTTTATTGCTTTTAGGTCTTTAGAATAGTTCGATTGCAGAAGGGTTGAATCTTGTGTTGATATAAAATTGTTGGTTGAATCTTGTGTTAGCACATGGCTATTTGAAATGTTGGTTCTGATATGTTGGTTCTTATATGATCTTATTATTTTGCGTTAGCACTTGGCTATTTGAACTGTAGGTTATGATCTGATATGATACTTTTTGTTAGCACTTGACTAATTGAACTGTTGGTTCTCATTTGTTGGTTCTAATCTGATATGATTACTTGTGTTAGCACTTGGCTACTGTTGGTTCCAATTTGTTAGTTTTGATATGATCTGACCTGATAAGATTTGTTTTGATCTGTTCGGATCTGATCTTCGCACTGACACACGTCTGAACTGTAACTAGCATGAGTGGTCTCCTAATTAGGTTGGTATATATCTTGCTTCCTTATGAGATATCTTAGGTATGAGTGGTCTTCTAATTAGGTTGGTACTCTAAAATATAGATGAAGAATGGTGAATAATTAGATTTAATCTAAAATGTAGGTAAAGCATGGTGAAAATTAAACAATAGAAATTCAAAAGTCTGATTTTACTCTAAAGAGCTCTTATGTTCCATCATAATTTAATTTATTTTTCCTTTAGATAGTAAATTTCTCTTCATATGTGGAGACACTTCTTCCTTCAATGGCAAACAAATTTACTTCGATACAAATGCGAGATCTCTTGTTAGATTTTTTCATTGAAAGTGAAACCCTCTATTTGATGGGACTTGATATGTCTTGCTTGGATAACCTTGAATGCACATGGTTTCTTTGCATCAAAGACATCGAGCAATTTAGTGCATGATGTCAACCGTCTCAATTGTCTCATACACCCAGTAAGTTTCTTTATGACCTTTCATGCAAAGATACCTCATGCATCCAAGGTTATTCCATCCAGAGCATTTAAGGCATCAAGTCCCATCAAAAGATGAGTTGAATGCTCTGATGGGACTTTCCTAATCAATCATGTACAAAAAGGTTGAAGTATTAATATTGACAAATTGATTACAGATAGCAGCATGTAGTGATTTGACAATGGTTGAATCGGGTCGGGTCGGTCCAAATTCGCTCGGTCCAACAGGTTGGTCGGTCCACGGGTTGGCCGGGCCGGGTTTTCACAGGTTCAATTTTTGTAAGCCGGCCGCAACATGTCTTAGGTACATGGGTCGACGGACCGGCGGGTTTGAGGAGGGTCGGGGCGGGACAGTCCGGGTTGGGTTAACGGGTTGGATGGGCTTTTTTTTTTTTTTAAATTTTTCGAATTTTTTTAATTTTATATTTTTAGTTTTTGAATTTAATGGGTTATTCCCGAGTTATTTCCGGGTTATTTCTAGCTTGGGACGGATTTTGCACGTGTTTGGACGGATTTTGGCGGGTTTCGGCGGGATTTGACGGGTTTCGGAGGATTTCGACGGGTTTGGGACGGATTTTGGATGGGTTGACGGGTCGGGTCGGGTCGGGTCGGGTCGGTCCAATCCCGAGCCGGATTTGAGTCGGATTTTTCAAAAAAATTTGGCTGCAATCCGTCTTAAACCCCCAATTTTTTTTGGGACAGATCCGCACGGATTGGATCTCGAGCGGGGTCGCGGCCTCGGGTTTCCCGGGCCGAGTTGGATTTTGTCAAATCTCTAGCAGCAAGCAAATGGAAACCTGTAACCTGTAACTTGTTCCCTGTAACCTGGCTGCAAAATATCACACATTTGATGGGTTTACAAAAATTTAGAAACCTTGAATCAATGTCAAATCTCTAGCAGCAAGCCAGCAAGGAATAAACACTTGACAATGGAATTAATGTTTCAAATTTTAAGTTCCAGAAGAAAAAAAATAAAAAATTTAAACATTCAAAAGGTATATGGCACAACGTAAAAGAAGCTTTCCCATAGTTTGGTAATGCCAAAGACAACTCAGTTAAGCCTACTGAATATTTTAAAAATATGCAGCGTTTAACATCTTATTTCATATAAAGCAAGGTGTACGTGAGTTGTATTATTTCATAAATAAACGACATGTAGAATGTCACAAATTCACACTGGAAACTGAACTTCAATTGTGATGATTACCAAATCTCAGTTCATCAAAAGCTCTTTCCTATGTACAGTTAACCTTTCTGATATCTGATTTACAAGTTCAACAATATTGAAGAAGGGATGAGGGGATACTAACTCGCTCGAAATCCATGAGAGATCCATCTCATTTCCATGCGGCTCGCAACAGGCGGAGTAGGCAGCGTCAAAGAGGAAGATTAGAGTTAGGCGGACTAGGTGGGAGGCATAGATGTTAGTATTTTACGATACACGATGCGTATTTTACGATTCGATACGAGTCAAAAGGCGAGAGATACGTATCTTACAGTTCGATACGAGTAGAGAAATTCAATAGTGAATTATTATTTTTCAAGATAAATATCTAAATATGTAAGAAATTTACATCGATGTCAAGTAACACTTATTAATATATTTAAAAATTACAACGGTTTCTTTAAACATTTAGATTTTTTTGTTAGATACTAATTACTATAATCCTTTTGTTATTTTGAAAATAGCTTAGCGTATCTTAACGACACAATACGATATGCGATATACGATACGATACAAAATCCACTGATACAAGATACATTTTACGATTCAACAACTATGGCGGGAGGTGGTAGGAATAGAGTTTATCGAATCTCACGATTTCCCGCTTCTTTGTCGATTAGGAACAAGAATAATTGGAATGGATGGAAGGGTAATTTGGGAATTAAATGATTAATTTTTTTAATAAAAAAGAAAAATTATACTTTAATAGTGACAATAATCTAAATTATAGTGATTTTTTTATTTTAAGATGACAAAATCTATAGAGGTTTTGAATGACAATAATCCAATTTCTTTTTTCTATTATAGAATATATCGAATGGGTGAAGTTATGGTGCTTGTGCATTGTGGATGCTCTCATGTGCATCGAGATATGTATGCATCAATCTCGATGCGCATTGGAGAGTCCACAATGCGCAAGCACATGCATGCGTAAGTATCATAATTTTGCTCAATGGGTTTATACATTAGAAAATACATATCTTCTTGAGATACTTTTATAGCGTTATATACTTAATTATATTCCCGATTCATCCCTTCTGCTACAGATCCAGCTCAGTTGATCAGATCCAGTTCAGTAACAGTGCACACTACCTTGAGCTGTCAAATTTAATGCTATGTGTCATACCTGATCAGAAGTCAGAACCGTATAATCAAAATTTATTCATTATTCTTGAAATTTATGTTAAAAAATTTATCCTATAAATTTCTAATTGTGATTACTAAGCACCTGCATAGAAGTATAATGAACTCATTTGAAAAGAAGGACAAAACTGGAGATAAAAACAAATTCATACACATCTTCATTAATTTTTCAGTCTATGAGGAACATTTTCACATATAACTAAATATTTAAATTTATCTACCCAATGAATTTTGGCATAAATTATTATCATCAATATTCTCGAAAGGGCAAAATCGATATTTCGCCAGTTTCATCCTTTAAAATTTAATATTGAGATAGTAGGCAATTTAGGTCTAAATAATACAAAAAATTGTCTAAATAATGTTAAAGGGCGAATTCTCTATTCTTGCTCTTAAAATTGCTATATTTTTAAGTATAAAATAATTATTTTAAGGGCAAAGTATACATGTTCAATCTCACATGATCATCGTGAAAATAAATTAAAAAATTATTTTGTTTTGAAACTTAGAAGTTAGCTAACATATGAGAACTTTCCGCTTGACGCTGCATAAACACAAATAAATTCGTGCAGAAATTTTTTTTCAAAATTAATTCTCCGAGAAAATAATGACAAAGTTTATGGTGTGCCGTGTTTTTCAATGATACATGAGATGAGAGCGCATGATCTGATCTAAATATCTATTTTTTTTTTAAAAGACAAAGCCTTTTATATACAGTGGCAGAGCCACATGCATTCAGGAGTGTAGCTGAATCTCTCGAAAAAAATTTCAAAAATCACCATATGTATTACATTTTTTTTCAAAAGTGATCATGTATTTGAAATTTTTTTGTACAAATGATCATATAAGATATTTTTTTAAAAATAGACATCATTTCAAACCATCTGAAAAAATCGTAAATTTTGAAACCCCTGACGAGAATTCTGAATCCGCCCCTGTTTATATGTCACTATATTTTGTCCCACGTATACATTAATGACAAAGTTGAACTCATAATTTGTTCCAAGTAATTAACTCCGTCATATTTTTCTGTTAAAATACTGTTTGAGCACTTGTATTATACGTGTATACTTTAGAAAAAAATTATAAAGATGACAATAAAATAAAGAGAATCAATTTTTAATCTAATGACAAAGATAAATAATTCATATAGGAAGTCATAAGTTTGAAAAAAGGACAGTTTTTTTTTTTATGTAATTTTTTTTAGGTAAGTAGCTAGGTAAAATATTCAAATTCGAATGGATTGACTTTATATTATTCAAAATAATATTCAAATTCGAATGGATTGTTTTTTTATGAATTTTTAATCTAATAATTATGTTTTTTTTTTCTGTTGACATGTATTTTATTCTGATTAACAAATAAAATGACGAAAAAATATCTAAACCTAAACGCTAAATCCAACCATAATGAAACACTAAGCAAAAGAATTCTGAATAATTTCCAAATGTAAACTAGTTTGTTGTTGATAAAAATGAATCAAATCTGAAAACCGCAATTGTTTTTTCTTGTTTTCATAACTCGATTAATTAGTTATCTTCTTGTCTCTTTTACTGCAAAAGAAATGCTCACTTTTGGCACACATTTATTGAACTACAATGAAGACGAATGACACAGTAATAATAAACAAGAAAACTACTGGGACCAAACAGGGACTTTGAAACATAAATATACAAAGGGAGCTGATACGTAGATATCATATTTGATACCGATTATTGATACCGATTTTATTATGCATTTTTAGTTGAGTTATCGTGCACATTATTTGAGTTATTATGCATGTTATTTTTTGTAATGAAATAGTTATACAAGTTATTTTTTGTACTGAAATAGTTATGGTATCAGGGGCGGATGCAGTAAGCTCCAAGGTGGGGCAAGTGCCCTACCCTGGAAAAAAAATTTACAAAATAATTTAATGTATTTGTACGATTTATCAAATTTTTTTGCAAAATAACCATGTATATTTGAAAATCTGTATTATTGTGCCCTCCACTGGAAATTTTTTATAAATCTTGGCCTCTCCTGACGAAAATTCTGAATCCGCCCATGTATGGTATAACATGCATAATAACTCAAATAATGTGTAGGATAACTCAATTAAAAATTAATAATAAAATCGGTATCGATAGTTGATATCAAATGTGATATCTATGAAACATTATCCATATATAAAATTTGTTTTTATAAAATTTAGTCGATTTTGTTTCTTTTTCCTTTTGCTGCTACGATGTATCGGCTGTCAATGGATGTATACACACTCAGTGAGAGTTGCATCCTAATACAAATTCATATACATTGTAGTAGCACGTTTCACATTTGTTCGGAATTAATATTGGATGTTGTAAAAATTACAAATCTCGAATATATAGTATATACTACACTACTCATCGATCACATGAATAAATGTAATTATTATACATTATCGTCACTAAGCACAAAAACGAGATATGCCAACAATTCAAAATCATCTTGTCCAATGGTTGTGCAATCGTTGTTGTCCAAAAGTTTGCCAAATGAGTGTTGCCGAAGAGAAAATAATAATTTAATATTTGAAATAAGGAAACAATAATTTAGATAACCGTTGTCATGAAGATTCAAATAAATTGAAAGTAAATTGTTAATAGCTTAAAGATAAATTATGATACAGCACATGTAATAGGTCATCTGACTCGTTTCAAGTTCAAAAGTAACCTGCAACACAAGTATGGTACACTTTTCCAGCTTCACAGATTGGATTTCGTGTAAGAATCCTTCCAAAGCAAACATAAATCGTGTTGCAGTTTTCTCTGACCCATTGGATGCATTGCGTCAGATTTGTTAGAGAAATGCGTTTGGGTTTTAAACAAATTTGTTAGAGGAATGCGTTTGGGTTGTCTACTCATTTCATGGGCACTTTAAAAGCTTAAGAAAGGTTTTTTCCTAAGCGCAGCGCTGTCGAATGCACGAAACGATCACGCAAATACCTTCTTGCGTCTTGCGTTGCATTTAAGAGCCAAATACCTTCTTGCGGATCGGGCGATTTTGCACCATCCGATGTCGACTCGAATCGGGTTATGGATCTTCACTGGTCGGGTCGGGTCGGATTTCGGGTTATCAGGTGTCGCCTCGAATCGGGTTATGGATTGTCTCGGGTCGGGTCGGATTGGGTTTCGGGTCATCAGGTGTCGCCTTGAATCGGGTTATGGATCTTCTTGGGTCGGGCCGGGTCGGGTTTCGAGTCATTAGGTGTCGCCTCGAATCGGGTTATGGATCTTCTCGGGTCGGGTCGGGTCTCGGGTCATCAGGTGTCGCTTCGAATCGGATTATGGATCTTCTTGGGTCGGATTTCGGGTCATCATGTGTCGTCTCGAATCAGGTTATGGATCATCTCGGGTCGGGCCGGGTCAGGTTCGGGTTATCAGGTGTCGCCTCGAATCGGGTTATGGATCGTCTCGGGTCGGGTCGGATTTCGAGTCATCATGTGTCGTCTCGAATCAGGTTATGGATCATCTCGGGTCGAGCCGGGTCAGGTTCGGGTTATCAGGTGTCGCCTCGAATCGGGTTATGGATCGTCTCGGGTCGGGTCGGATTGGGTTCGAGTTAGTTTGACTTCAATAAATATCGGAACAAGTCGGATTTGGATCGAGTCGGGTCGGATGAGTTTTTCGGGTCGGATCGGATTCTGCCACCTCTAATTGCCATTGATTGTGATAGGAAAAGGATAAGCTATGGTAGATAATACCACGTCAGGAGCATGATGTACAATGTATTGATTAATTTCACTGCTGCCATGAGGGCTAGTGTTCTAAATTCGTGCCGTTCCGTGTCGTTCCGTTCCGTGTCGTTCCGTTCTAAACATGGCTTGGCACGACACGGTTAGTATTTTATTATTTTTATCGTGCCGTGCCAAAAATTGGAAGGGATCGAAACGAAACGGTTAAGACACGTCACGTTTAGGCACACTGTGTCTAAACGTGTCGTGTCTTAACCGTGTCGTGTCTAAACGTGTTGTCTCTAAACGTATCGGTCTAAACGTGTCGTGTCTAAATGTGTCTTGTCTAAACACGCAGTCTCTAAATGTGTCGTGTCTAAAAGTGTCGTGTCTAAAAGTGTCGTGTCTTAACTGTGTCTTAACTATGTCGTGACTCGTGTCTAAACGTTTATTTTTTAAATTTTGTAAAATTTAAAATAGAATAATTAATAAATGCAAAAGATTTCAAAATAATTTGAACTTTCGTGTCTATCCGTGTCTATCCGTGTCTATCTGTGTTGTGATGTGTTGTTGTGTCGTGTCTAAATGTACCTTGTCTAGACGTGTTCTCGTGTCGTTCCGTGCCGCGCCGTCTCTCCTCGTAAACGTTCTGTGCCATGTCCTACAGTAGGAAACCTAAGCACGACACGCTTAAGACACATCATGTGAACAATATCGTGTCGTGTTCCGTGCCGTGTCTTAACCGTGTCGTGTCCTTATCGTGCCATGCCGTTTCGTGACATTTTCAGACACGCAGATACGGTTTTGAGAACTCTAATGAGGGCTATCATTTTTAAAATTGTCCCATAAGATTCAATAATACCTGAATAAATAAATCCAATAAAAAATCAGAATTCTTAATCCGTCACCGTCACTTCGTCAGTAACGCCACTTTCATTGCACATCACGTCTCGCATCGCATGTCGCATGATGTGTCATTAATCGTGGAAAACACGTAACAGTATATCGCACCAAAAACGAGGGGTCCGAATCTGCTGCTCGTAAATCCCTGCTTGCTTCCCTGCTTGTCTTTGATCTGACCGCTCGATCACCACGGACGGCTTTGATTTGATTCAGGAGGCAGATGCTTTGGCCGTTAGATTAGTTTTGAACGGTTCAGATCGAAACAAGCAGGAAAGCAAGCAGGGATTTACGAGCAGGAGATTCGGTTCCAAAAAAGAGATAGACACGTCATGAGTCATGACACATTAGTATTGTAGTGTAGTGTAGTATTAAGGTATTGTTCTTCGTGTTTAAATTCAGTGTTCACATTGAGATGAGTTAAAAGTTTTAAGCTTCCATATCATGTTATATTAAGAAGAGTGAACAGTTCAGATTTATTTTGAAAAAAAAATATCAGAGGGGATCAATTAGGGCTGCCATAAAAAATTTAGTTCGTATTTCGTTCGAATTCGATTTGAGAAAAATTCGAAATTAGTTTGTTCGATTTCAGTTCGAAATTAATTTCAAATCAAATCAAACTAGTTCGAAATGATTTTGAATCAAACTCAAATTAGAGCCGATTCGTTCGAAACTGTTTGTGAACTAAAACAGTTCGAATCTTGAGAGATCCAAACCGACAGATAATATCGAGACTATTAATATATATGTAGTATGTGCTACGAGTTCGTTCGAATTAATATCAAATCAAGCTCAAACTCGACACAGTCCGTTCGAATGTGGTTCGCAAACTGTATAGTTCGAATTTTATTGATATTTTCTCTCATTTTCTCAACTATATTATCTACTTCACCTTAATTTTAATTAGAGATAGTTAGTTTATGCGTCTTTATTGTCAACATCATCATTTTCATTCAGATACTCTCTCCATTGTCAACATCATACTCTTTACTCTCTTCAATTAGATAATACTTCTCATATTCGTCATCTCCTTTTGCTACTTTTCGGTTGAACAGCAAAAAACTTCTAGTTCGTAATTAGTTCGAATTCGATTAGAATCAGTATCAAATCAAACTCAAACTTCACACAGTTAATTCGAAACTTGTTGTATTTCAAATCAAACTAGTTCGAAATTGATTTCAAATCAAACTCAAACACAAGATAGTTCGTTCGAGTTCGATTCGTTTGCAGTCCTAGAATCAACTGACTCCTGATTTAACGTAGCTCCGCAACTACATTACATGACATATATGAGTTGTATATAATATTTGTTAAGACAAAAGACCCGGCAAATGGAATCCTTTTCTCGCTGGCATGATATGGAGACACTGAGACACCATCACTATTACTAACTAATTTCAAAGCACAATATTAATGGTGAACTAGTGATTGACACAGCGATTCGATTGAGTTCTGAGGATGGCAAAATTGTGGAGTAATGTAATGTGCATAAATGAGCCGCACAGAGAACAGTTGTTGGTTGGTACACTGTGACCACAATGAATTTACTCAGTTTTCAGAAACACTGGTAACGCACATGCCACAGTGCCTTAACTTTCTTTCTTTCTTTTTTCTCTTTGGAGCTGAGTATCATCAATTTTAAATGTGATATTAGTTGTTACCTTTTATCTGGTTCTTGGAACGAGATTGATTTGCGCTTTAAATTTTCCCAATAAGAAGTTAAGAACACCAGCCTGGTAAATGCATGCCCATGAGATGAAATCATAAATAGCCGAAGGTGGATTGTCCATGAAAACCTCACTAGTTCAGTAAGGAATTGACATTTCAAAATTTTGGAATTTGAATGATAGGAACTAAAACCTAGATAGTGAAATTTTTGTTTCTTTCTCGTTTGTGCTCACAGATAATGAATTTTGGGGTCCAAATCTGCTGCTCGTAAATCCCTGCTTGCTTTCTTGCTTGTCTTCGATCCGACCGCTCGATCGTCACGGACGGCTGTAATTTGATTCAGGGGGCAGATGCTTTGACCGTTAGATGAGTTTTGAACGATCCAGATTGAAACAAGCAGAAAAGCAAGCAGGAATTTACGAGCAGGAGATGCAGTTCCTGAATTTTGACCCAATGAAATTAAGAAATCGGGCTATGACAAGTTCTTTGAGAAAACTTTGATTCAATAGTACTAATGATACTGTAGTGCCACACAATTTGACGATGAAGTAACATAATAACCTATGCTTATAGGCTTATAGTGCTCACCTATATATCAGTTTAACAATTTTCGTTTGAGACAAATTAAAGGTGATCCCACAACACTATTCTCAACCGATTCCGTTACATAATTTGTTGTTCAATCATTGCCATCAATATTTGCCAAACTAAACTCATAAATTAAGACTATCAATCTAATCAAATTATTCGTCTCACATCAAGCAATAAGTCTTAAAAAGCGTTTTCTCAAAAGGCTGCGTCTTCTTTTGTTCCCAATTGATTGGTCTACTATGTTTTATAAAAGAAAACAAAATCAATCTCTTCGTTGATTCAAAAATCAAATATTGGCCCAAAAGGCTATGAAATTTTCTCAAAAGGCTGCGTCTTCTTTTGTTCCCAATTAATTAAAGTTGTACTTTCTTAGAACTGAACTGGTAATCATCCCCATGACCCCATGTAAACCATGTTAATACCATCATAAACCCTATTAGCTAACTTGATACATTGATGCATACATATCAATAGATACTTGAATACTTGCCTGTTACATTGATGCACACATATCAATTGTGTACATGTTTATTTCAGTTATAACATAACTGATGATAGCTGCGCAGTGTTTTCAACAAGTCAAAATAAGTACTTGATCTTCCATATTCATTTTTTTTTTTCAAGTACTTATTATATACAAACTTGAATATTACATTAATTCACACTTGGCTAGCACACCAATACACACTAGTAAACTTAAAGGGATGGGAAACTGAGGACATATTATATTATTTTGAATTGTTCCAATTTACACAAAAATAAATAAATAAAACCACAGAACCAAATCCGAAACTCACGTATTACAAATCAAGCAAAAATTCAGTACTAATTTTTTTTAAATTATATTTTCTACAAGAACTCTTGTTTTATTTTAACATTCAACCTTACCTGAAGGAACTGCCTTGGACTCTGGTGAAACCAAGTTAAAAAAATAAAAAACAAAAAAAGTAACTGTGTTTTTCAACTTTCAACTTCTCTTCACATTACTGGCTACACCTTAATTAAACAGAAAGAAAAATAAACTGTATCATATACTGTCTGGAATAGACCATTTCTTGAGTTTAGATCTTAGGCATAATAGTCAGACGCCTGGTTAAGGTCCGCATGGTCACAAATTCTTCTGCAGCTGAGGGATGAATTCCAACCTGTCATGAGAAATTGTACAGTTATTAATTGTAGATAACAGTGTATCCAAATTACTTTCAAAGGATAACGACTGTCTTTTTCTTTTCCTTTGAAAGTAATTTGTTTTCCTTTCAAAGGTACACATACTGACATACAGTGACAGACTGAACACCTTCACCTCAAAAAAAAAAAGAAAGACAGACTGAATACCAAAAAGGAAAAGAAAACGACAGTCGTTCTCCTTTTCCCATTTATGCAGTATATCCAAACTCAATCAAGACTATAATTAACCATTCCAAACTTATTTAGATAGTATAGTAAACCAGAATTTACACTGTTGTAAATGGCAATTTAATCTATGTAAAGGTTCATTAAATATGTCAGCAGGGTCCACTAAAATTAAAAATCGATCTTTACCTGCATAATTTCAGGGGCATCAGAACCACACATCTATTCACCAATTACACAGTCAATGGCAGAATAACAATTAGCTTCACTATACTCTTCTCTTGTCTCCTAACCCCAGTAATGAGAAAGTTAAATGAGAAATGTATAGACAAATCACAAGCAAACATATGGCGGAAATCATAAACAATTATCCGGAAAACAAATACATATGTAATTAAAATGAATTAATTATAATTGTTGATGGATCAATTATAATTAATGTAATTAATACTAGTGTGAAGATCTCATTTATCATGTAATAATTTTTATAGATTACAAGATCTTAATAAGATCTTGAGAATGATCTAATGAACTTTAAAAATGGCAATATCTTGCTGAGATCTCAAAAAGATATGAAATCTTGCTAGAATCTTAAGAAGATATGATATCTTGTTAAAATGTCAAGAAGATACATGATCTTATCATAATTACGAAATCTTTTCAAGATACTAAAGACGCTAGTATTTAAGAGATGAGTCTCTAAGGAATACAAGTGTATTAGATGTGCATGTGTTGCACTTAAGCTTTATTTTTGTTTTCTTCATTAAAGACAAATATCTCAGCTTTCATTTATGAATTGGAGAAAAAGAAAAGAGTATCCGTGTCTCCTTGAAAGGACTCGTAACAAGCTAGTTGTAAAGAAAGCGCTCAAAACAAAAATTACACAAGCTCATCTAGTGATACTGCTTGAGAAGCAGTCAGACCAATGCTGACAAGTATAAACCGCTTCTGCTACTTAATTATCTTATGTCTTATATAAAAATTATTACAATTATTTCAATTGAAATCTCGATTTTTTTTCTCTATCAATTACACCAACATTATATTCCTAATTCTTGATTTTCATAATGGATTCTTTAATTTAGTCTTAACTGTTATGGACGTATGCATAAAACTCCAATTTAATATAAAGAGAAGAATCTTCTTTTTATTAATTCTAATTAATTACTTATATTTCACAATTAAGTCTCAAAAATACTTTGTTCAATTATTCCCAATACAACTAATTTTGGTTCAAATTGGTTCTTTCATCATTTTTCTCTGCCGCTGAGTTGTTAACATGTACTTTACCAAATGTGCCATATATCTGATTATTTCTTAAAAATAAATTTAGAACATTTTTGAGAAACCTTCTAACAAAATCAGCGCAAGTTTTGAATTTTTTTATTTGTTAATTGCAAACATAAATTCGTCAATTATAAACACATGACTATTAGTCACGAAAATGATTTGAACTTTAAGCGTTCTGATTGTAGTTGGCAAATATCTGACATTAGATATCAGTCTAATCTTATTTTGATATCTTTGTTTGTTAAAGGGCAGTCTAATGTACGTATTTCTCGCTTACACGGGTTCGAAAAAAGAATCGGATCACTTTGAAATCTTTGTAATTAATACTTATTAACTACAAAAAAACGTAAGATAACAAAAAAAATTTGAAAGTGACATGAACACAACAAACAATAAAACAAACAATAAAAAAAGAAACACCAACAATTAACTATATATGCATATGACTTACATAACTGATTTCAAACCTGAAAAAAGAGGATTGACGAGCTAACGTAAAAAGTCAGTCAATCTAACCTATCCAATTTATTTGAGACAAAAATCATTGCCATTATTGTTGTATCTGATATAAATTGCTTTAACCTTCCATGATTGCGTCCAGTTACATGTACACGTAAATACTTCTGAACTGTCACAATTGAGAAGTCTGCACTCCAAGCTGGATGATAATTGTATTCTGGTTACCAAATATCGCAATGGATTGTAATAGGTTTAAAAAAAGAGAGAATGTGTAATTTATTAAAATCCAATGTATATATATAAAATGAGTAAAGTTATTGTGCTCTTAGAATACATAAGTCTTTCGTGCTTTTAACTAAAAATAAAATGCTCATATTGAAATTTTCTAGAAATCAAATTTTCCTGATTTTTTTTAGCTTTCTAATTATTTTTTAAATATTTTTAAAAATAATTATACAGAGATTATTTTTAAATATTAAACAGGACTATTTTTAAAAATAGTTAGAAAGCTAAAAATTTACGAAATTTGATTTCCTAGAAGAATTTAACCTGAACAATTTATTGAATATGATAAATAAAATTTTTATATAATGAATTATGTTTTTAGTTGAGAGTATGGAAGACATCATTCATATTAAATAATGAGTAAATATAATGCCTCCCTTACAAGCTTCATACTACAAGACAAAATAATTTCCTTTTTCATTTCTCACTATAAGACAAAATAGTTTACATTTTTTGTCTGTCTCCCACTACAAGACAAAATAGTTTACATTTTTTGTCTGCCCTTTCCATTTTCTTTTTTATTCTTCTTTATTTCGTCTCTTCTTTTCATTTTCTTCTGTCTCTCCTTATCATTTCTAAGTACTGAAAATTTTAAGTCTTTATATTATAACAACAAATTATATATATTGATACCTACAAGTCTTTATATTTAAATTCGCCGAAAAATTATAATTTTCTTTATTGAAACTTGCAAGTCTTGGAATTCTTAATATTGAAATATGTAAGTCTTTATGTTAGAAAAATAAAATGCATATAATATTACATGCAAGTCTCTTTATTTAAATTTGCAACAAAACTGTTACATAATTTCTAATCTAAAGACTTGCAGCAGAATTGGTGCAAAAATTGCAAGTCTTTATATTAGAACAATAAAGTCTATATTATTATATGCAAATCTTTATATTTAATTTTGCTGAAAAATTATTGCAAATTTTCTAATATAAAGACTTGTAGCAAAAAAAATAAAGACTTGTAGTAATATAAATACTTGAGAGCGAAAAAAATTAGCAAATGAAACAAAAAAAGTAGTGGAGTGGAGCATACAATTTCGTCCTGTAGTGGGGGACATGTAAGGGTGACGGTTAAGAGGAGACTGTTAGCACCAATAAATATAATATCCTCCTCTTAAATATAATTTTTGTCTTGTTGTAGAGGAAATTTTTGTCATGTAGTGAAGGACATGTAAATGAGACGGTTAAGAGGAGGCTGTTAACACCTCCCTTAAATAATTTTATTTTTTCCTCCGTTTATATACTCAAATTTGTTATTAGAAATAAAGTAGATTTATTTTCTAAAAAGTATATCAAAGACCGCAAGACCAACATGTGGTCTGATGTGGATGTAGTTTGGTCTATCTGATCAGGCAGTCTAAATTTTAAATTTTAGTATTTAGGATTTGAAAAACGTTAGATTTTCGTGCAGGAATGTCATATAATAAAGTATCGTTTTAACTTGTGCTAATTCTATTTGCTACCTGGAAATAAAACATAATGCTTTGAGTCAAGTTAATTAGTATACCTTTAAACTGACCAAGTTGATTGGTGAGTAAATTAAAAAAAAAATGAATTATTGATTCGGTTTCGAATGCTATCTAAATGTTATCCTGAGGTTAGGAGTTGGTCAAAAAAGATTGTTATACATCTGAGACATCAAGGGGTGGTGGCGCAGTTGGCTAGCGCGTAGGTCTCATAGCTATGCTGAGTTATCCTGAGGTCGAGAGTTCGAGCCTCTCTCACCCCATTTTTTTGTTCCTTGTACCGTTTGTACTCTTACGTAGAAAAATCAAAATGCGCCATTTTCATTTTTTTTTCCTGAAGAAAACCCAGCGTTCTGCCCGGTTATATTTTACTCCCAATTATTATTTATGACATAATCATCCGAATAGACACAACAGAATCAAAAGAAGATGTTTGACAGGCTCTCTAGACTCTCACGATGTGAGAAATATACTTGGTTTGGTCTGGTAGCACGTGTCTTGATGGGTACACTCAATTCTCTTTTTGTAGCTGATGACGAGTGGGCCTAGACACTTGCAGTGATGTTTAGATTTAAAAGAAGATGCCAATGATCTCATAGCACTCAATTGAACATAAATGAAGCTTGGCAAATTTTATTTGGTGTTTAAACAACCTGAGCTCGATTGACTGACTTGGCAAAGGGTAAAATAGTAAAAGAATTTATCCAAATGATTTTTAGAAGCTTCTATACTCCTATTAAGATTGCTGACCTCACTCATGTACCTGCAAAGGACATCTGGCTATGTTGCACAGGTGCGGGTGCGGGGATACGTCATTTTTAAAAAAAACTAGGATAAGAGAATATATATAGAATAATAACAAAAATCACATTATATATTAAAATGTTTGATTTTGTTTACAATCAACTACCACTATCGATGCATGTTATACAGTATTTTGTTCTAAAATAATGATATATATTGTTATGTAGGTTTTAGAAGTAATTAAGATTAAATTAAGTTTGTTCTGTAAGAATTCAAGATACTGCTCCGATTTAGTATATTTTATTATAGGAATAAAGAGATAGAATATCCTAGATGATAAGCCAAGATTATAAAGCTCTTTCTTAGCTTTCCAACATACTTTGAATCAGCTTAATCTGAGTTCAAATGAAGGATTTATGACCAAAATACTGACCGTTGCGCACTGAAAAATTTCCCAGCCGTATCGTGTGTCGTATCCCAGCCGTATCCTGTCGTATCCCAGCCGTATCCTGCCGTATCCCAATATTAAAATAATACGATACACCACGTGGAGTATTCGGTGCGTATCGCACCCGTATCGCACGCGTATCCACGTCGGATACGTATCCGATACGCGATGCGGCATGGTTTTGAAGTATCCGGACAACCTAGACATCTGAGGATCTTAGGAGAGCCAATAGGGCGAAAGTACATGAATTGATGTCAAGGTGGCACAATTTGAACCCTATACTGATTAAATAAAGAGGAAGACTAAAGATGTCTTCTACAAATAATTAGTTGAGTCTTCTAGAAACACAATTGACGCCCAAATACTACATAGGAACTACTTGGAACCTATGATGCAACACAAAAGACTATACAAGCTCAAGTGAAGAAGAAATGAAGAAAAAATAATGAAAAATCAATAAAAATAGGAATCCAATGTAATCCTAGGTTGAATGCCTATAAATACATGTAAAAAGATCAAATCAAATATCATTTTGCCATGGACGCTGATACAGTAGTTATTCAAGCTTATATATTATTTTAAAATTTATAGACTTTATAAATTATTTTGTAAATTCAACGTAATAACAGACAATGATGTTATTGCGGTCAGCAGAAGGATCACTTCATGATTTTGTGCAATTCTTTTGAACAATAATTCCTATCAGTTCAAAAGTTTGGTTATGTTCTAGGACAATTCATTGCAGAAATTTTTTGTTTCGAATTTTAAGTCCAAAATTGTTGCATATCTTTTCATATCCAAAATTTTAAGTCCACATAATTATTTTAAGCATTGATAATTCAAAACTTGAATAATATCTATTCAAATTGCGTAAAAGATGAAGAATTTGATAAAATTCAAATTTTCGATTCAAGAATATATAAAATAATCGAATAACAAATACAAGAAAGCACAAAACCTTTTGCAACAATTAAAATTCAATATATTTTCAGAAAATAAATAATATCTTAAATAATGCAACTCAGGTGGCTCTAATACCACTTGTTATGCAATTTTAATATAGGTAGAGCAAAAAACCGAAATCATAAATTAAACAAGCAATTGCAAATAGAAACTCCTTGCAATTATTTAAGACATAATAAAATAGAGCAGAAGAGTTACTTACTTTCCATCCCTACGGCCTCCCTTGTATGCTTCTCTTGATCAAAGAGTCATTGGAGATGGTTGAACAACAGAACGGTATGCTAGCTGATCCTTCCAGGCAATTCCTGTGCCAAACTTCTCTTCAAGGTTACGAATGTACCAAGAAGTAACTTTTTGTAATGGAGGAGAAAGTTGAGGCTAATTCACATTACATGTGCCTTAAAATATCATACCGATAATGCTTGAAAACCTAGTGCCTTTTATACTAGTGAAAATATATCTTGGAAAGGTATCGTATTTAATAGCATATATTTTTTTGTAATATTTGATATTGAATTTTCTCCAATTCTTTTCCTAATTATCATATTTACTGTCATAAACACGTGCTCAAAATTGTATTGTTTGCACAACAAGAATATCTCAACAAAAATAATAAATATATAAAAAGATTTCGACGGCTAACAATCCGTCAAAAAGTTTGTATAAAAACTTTTTATACAAATGGCCAAAATTTATACTAATTTTAATATTCGTCCAAACTTTTTTTATATCCTTTTATGTAAATCAATTTGAAAAACGACCAAATGATTTATATATATACTAAATTTTGTTGAGTCCATTTTGTTTGATATCTTGACCCAGTCAATTGATTAGGTCTAAACAATAATCCTTACATTTTAACACCAGCATTAGTTGAAATAATCATAATCGATCCTTCAACAATTATAGTTAATTTACATTATATTTCATATTTATTCGTACCCAAAATCTTAGTGAAATACGTATTGTTCCCTTGTATAAATTAATCACATTTATGGCATATCTGATATTACTCCTCGTAATATTAGTGACAATATGAGATATATTAATCATATGACACGTAGTCCAAACTTTATTTATTGGATTTGACGTCTCAATTCCAACATGAAATCTCGATCTGCTTGGTTCGTTTGCTCAGCTTATTAATTGCCACTAGATGGGTTGAATTGGTCAACTAAATTCTCCTCTCCTTCCTTGCGTCAACACCCGAATAGATGCCTCTGCAAATGATATTGGTTACGATTTTCGGTGGTATGTTGTTCTTTGGTTGGTCATCGCTCGAACTATTGTTCTCCTTTTTCTATTTCTCGAGAATAAGGTTCTCGGGCCTCTTGCTGTCGTTGTAGATGCGGGAATGCTCCTCAAAGAACTGATTGTAGATATATTTCTACAATTCAACTGGTCTCGCCAACTTCTTCAAACATCTCTTAGGTGGAGACACTCGTTTGTAGAGTGTACTCCTCTTTAGTGGTAATCGCAGTATTTGTCCTCTTCGATTACCTCCAACAATGAGTGTCGGAGAGGTACTGGAAGCTCGAAATTTGAATCTGCAATGAAGAATATGTTTTTTTGAGTTCTATCATATTTGGTGTAAGCGAGGTAGTTGAGGTTTTATCCTCCTACGTCTCTCTATTCGTGGTGAGTGGCCTTTCGGCTTCTTCTAGTCCTTTTTCAAGGAGCCATGCTTTGTCTTTAGGTTCCCCTGGTTCTATTGAATATCGAACAGAGAGTTACATGTTGGGACTGGTGGTTTGACAATGGCGAACTTCACCAAAAACTTCCTTGTAAAATCTACAAAATTTTGATAGAACCTTTTAGAGGCTCGAATACTTATCAAAGGCGATTTGTGATGGCATGTGATGAAAACTCGACAAATCACTTCATCAGTTGCTTCCAAGATTCTTTGTAGATGAATACTTCAGAATTCTTTCTTTTGTTCTCATCTCTGATAAAAACTCCAAGATTTATAGGAACGTTGAAGTCCTTCATAAGAAAGGTATGAATACTTCAGAATTCTTTCTTTCATTCTCATCTCTTTGTAGATGAATACTTCGAAATTTTTTTATTTAAGAAATCCGTGAACTACAAGTTGTTCAGGCAATATCATAGCGATAAGCCTAGACAACTCATAGGATACGGGAGGATTCTTCCGTCTACTCTCGGTCAGTTAGTGCACGATGTGCCTCTCGGTAACGATGAGCGGTATGTAGCATTGGATGAAGTGTACGAGAACAGTCATCACACGACTCTTCCTCTTCCTTTTCCGAGCGAGGAAGATGTATATTGTGCTCAGTTTGTCGGGAGTTTTCTCCGGTGGCCTGCAAGTTTGGTGGAGGTGATGAAGGCGCTCGATCTCGATCGGGTTATTTTGATTCACAATTTATCGCTAGCAACTGAGCTAATCAATAATTTATATATCTAATTGATATTTTCATTAAGTGCAGGACATTGCACTGAATGCAAAGGACAAAGACGTTGACTTGAGGCAAAAGGAGGTTGCATTGAAAAAGAATGAGGTCGAGCCTAAGCAAAATGAGCCTGCAGAGAAGCAAAAGGAGCTGGTGTCAACTACAGTGTCGGGAGTTTGTAAGAAGCAACTTCTAAGCTCTGCAACATTGCAAAGTCTCGGCGAAGAATCAAAATATTTGTACAATGTGCTTATGAA
Organism: Eleocharis quinqueflora; assembly: GCA_964058865.1. Classification (NCBI taxonomy): domain Eukaryota; kingdom Viridiplantae; phylum Streptophyta; class Magnoliopsida; order Poales; family Cyperaceae; genus Eleocharis; species Eleocharis quinqueflora. Next base: position 126,772 of record CAXKVX010001603.1, on the reverse strand, counting down.
CCAACACGATATGCCATTGGGATTTCATCTCGACTCCCAATCTTTGTTCAATAATGTAAATTTTGGTGAGAGTACCGCCTGGTTGATACTAGAAGAAATCATTGAGATGTTGAGTGACACTAAACTCGGCGTCTTATTGCTATGAATTTTTTTGCATGTAAGTATATATGTACTTACTCTTTTTTTAATAATTAAGAAACTTGATATTCATTTCGGATATACATGCAGAGTTTTTGAAAACAATCTTAGGAGTATTGTGTTTCATTCGACTTTCCTAATCTTGGACCCTATGGTGTGTGCAGCATTTACTTTAAAACAAGATTTCGAAAGTGCATCGTCGTACATCACCAAATTCATGAACGAAATCCAAAATTCTTCATCATTCATATTTCTACCATATCTTGAGAGGTAAAAAACATAAACCCTAAATTGCATAATCTTTACTTATATGATCAATATATTCAGTATATGTCTTTTTTATTTTGGGCTGAATTGTAGGGATCATTGGTATCTTCTTGCGATGCAAATCTCCACGGCAACGAGTTGGGTCGTTCATTCTTTGGATCGTACATGTTTCGTGCATCGCATCTCAACTGACCCACTCGAGATATTCTCTCTTTTAAATACGTGCGTAGATGTCTCTTTTTTTCAACTCATTCAATACATACACAATAATTAACAATAGGTGCTAACTTCTATTTGTTGCAGAGCACTTCAAACACGTTGCATGTGCCATAGGGTGAATGAGAAAAGACGCATATTTCAGATGTACAGAGCTCAAAGTAAGCAATTTGAACATAATACATCTAATTTTTGTTATTTAGGATTTAGGATTTAAATGATTTAGGGTATGTGATTTAATCAATCGATATTTAAATTATTTGTTATTTAATATTTTTAGGTTCCAAAACAATTCGGAGGTTGGGAATGTGGCTATTAGGTCATGCAAGCTATGCAGCGTATAATAAATGTCGTTAGTCATACCAAAGAAATGCCGAATGTATGAAATGAAATTTTGAATTTCTTTCCTCATTTGGTTGTTCATAACAAATGTTGGAAAAAATCTGTGTTTTTTTGGTGCAGAAAATTGGAACATATACAAAGGAAGACATGACACGGTTGAAAGAATTGATTTGTGCTTATATTAGAAAGCGAATATGATGGTAACTTTCTTCTTATTTGGCAGTTGAATCTCATTTCAGGCATTCAAAATTTTGATCCAAAATTTACCTAGCTAATAAGAGTATCCAAAATTTATACTTGACGAATTAGGTTGTACCAGTTGGTTCAAAACCAAAATTTGTAATTTCAACAATTATTGCTTACGTGTGCCAACTTGATCCACTAAGTTGTTGCTTCGTTCTCTTGTATGTCCATTAACAGATTATAATATATATTCTTTATTTTTTTCAGCATTAAAGTCTCGTGATTTTGGAACAGTTGAGAGAGAACTGCAATAATTATTTTATTTGTTTATTAAGGTGTAATTGTGAATTTACGTCATTGAATAGAAATATATAACAGTGTAAATAATTTTGTAATTGTGTCGTACATTTTATATACATGTGATTGATCTGCATTGGGTTGGAGCAAATTAATTTGCATTGATCTGGCTAAAATCTGTGTATACATTCTGCATGGATCAATTTACGACTGACAATACTTGGTCAGCCACAGAAAATCACCAGGACCACGAAATATAGAAATAAATATTTATCATCGGATAATAAATAAAATCTGATATTAACTGGAAAACTGTAAAACTATTTAAATAAAGTTACCACCGGATTTTTATTACAAACCGGTGATAAAAGGAGCTTTTATCACCGGATTTTCTTTCATAAGCGGTGATAAGTCGGGCCTTTTGTCACCGAATGTCTGATAAAATCCGGTGATGAATCCTGAACCTTTATCACCATACCTTAATTATATTTAGCACCCCTTTTAACCCCGATAGAATATCTCGTGATAAAGCTATTTTAAATCTGATGATAAAGTCCAAATTTGCTGTAGAGGTCTTAGCAGGCCATTAACTTAGTGAGCTATTAGTACAATTGCCTTTCAGTACTGTCTAACTAAAAAGGTCTAAGTGCTTGGATATAAATAGCTCAAAGAGTACCGAATAAAATTTTCAATTATTTAATAGGTACGTACAAACTTAATTTATTTCTCATTAATAAATGACAAAAAAGCTAAAATTGTCGTACCCAAAATATCTGAATGAAAATAACTCGTAACATTCTTATATATATAAATGACTACGATTGCTATATACCATCATTTATTTTTCTAGATCTCTTTATATCTTCATTGATTTTCGTCTCTTTATGGCTCTTATGAATGTGATTATTTCAAATCTACTCATCTATTTCTGTTTGATAAATATTACAACAAAATTTGTTTCTTCGTTTCAAAATGAGTTGCACGACTTCATCGGATGGAAAGACCTTATAATAACGAGCTACTCGTTAACAGAAGGATATCTTGTTGATAAATTCGGAAACCGTGTAATAATCGTGTCACAAGATGGCAATGGCAACTCTACTACAATCCAAGGTGCAATAAATATGGTACCAGATGGAAATATCCAGAGGGTCAAGATTTTTATACACCCGGGCGTTTATAGGTAATTTTTATAATATATATACATTTTATAAAGGCTATGTTTCATTGTTTTGGAGCTTCTAATTTCTTTTAGGAAAAGAATTTATATATATATGAAAGTGCTAAACGGTGTTATATATGGACTCCAAGTTAATTTAGTTGTTTATTTCATTTTATGTACTTATGTACGTAGTAGAAATGATAAGAAGAAAGTCTTAAAATATGTACTTAATTAATAACATGTCAAGTCAGCATGTTTATTTGATTTTATATATTTGTGTATTTCTCTTTTATTTATCACTATATATATATATATATATATATCCAAATTAATTTCATCAAATATTTGTTAATAATTCAAGCATTATAGCTATTTTTCCCATAATATTTTTTCATTATTAATCTATGATTAATGCATGCAGGGAGAAGTTGACCATACCGATCAAGAAGCCTTATATTTCGTTGATTGGTACTGAAGAAGCTGAAACTATAATCTCATGGCACTCAAGGGCTTCTGATGTTGATTCGGCAGGAAATTCTATCGGCACATATAACTCATCCACATTTTCCGTTGAATCTGATTATTTTTGTGCTACAAATATAATATTTGAGGTAATTTTTTTAATTGTATTAGAATTAGATTTTCAAAAAAAAATTTATTAAACGTATTTTTTAAACAAAACTATGTTTAACTTAATTTACAAACTAAATATGGTTCTTCGATTATTTATGTAATCATGCTTTCTAAAAGATACATTACAAAGTATGAACTAAAATATCATTATTCCTTTAAATAACATAGTTCAATTATTTATGGATAAGAACACTGCGCCAGCAGCAGTGCCAGGAGGGGTTGGGGAGCAAGCAGTTGCACTAAGGCTATCAGGAGACAAATCCATGATTTATCGCTGCATATTTAGAAGTACACAAGATACATTGTTCGATCATCAAGGAAGGCACTATTTCTTTCGCTGCTTGATCCAGGGATCCATCGATTTTATCTTCGGCAATGCTAGATCACTATATGAGGTATTGTTGTGCAATAACGCCTTTTCTTTTACTGTTTGTATCTACATTTTTTGGCTTTGGGCTTCCAGCTCTATTATAGCGCAGTTGTATCAATTATTGATATAAAACAATGATGTCAATTTTCCTATCTAATTACATTGGAGAGGTTTACATAATGGTGTTGTTTCTGGTTTACTGGTCCAGTTATTCTGGGTTCAAATAAACTTTTAACTTCAGTATTATCATACTTTTTTTCATATAATGTTGGTTATTCTATGCTTGTAAGGATTTGGTAATTCACTGATACACTTTTAGTCCTTTCTGATATATATATATATAATCAGCCACAACCATTAAAGATTAATTAAACATATTTTATCTAGCTAGTCTCAGAGTCTAAGATTTGAAACTGTAGGATTGCACATTAAATTCGGTAGCAACGAGCATTGGTGCAGTGGCAGTTCAACAAAGGAAATCTCCTACAGAAAACACAGGTTTCTCTTTCTTCCGCTGCCGGCTCGAAGGTACCGGTAGCGTAGATTTGGGTCGGGCCTGGGGAGAATATTCTAGAATTGTCTATGCTGAAACTATGATGGATGGAATTGTTTCACCCGATGGATGGAGTGACATGGATTTTGTCTCTAGAAGAAGGTAATTGTGTCTCCATTATTTTGCTAGACATCACAAGGTTAAAATATCAAGGGGTGTGTAAAATATATCAGGCAAAATTATGATATTTCCATGTGATTGGGTTATATATGTCACAAGCAATAAAAATGATACCAAGGAGTCAAAATTCAATTAATTTTACTTATTACGAGCAGTTGTACCATAAGCGTACTTATATTTTTCAATTCTTTGGTACAGTACCGCCTACTTCGCTGAGTATAGATGTTATGGATCAGGTGCCAGAGTGGGGAGGAGAGTTAGCTGGGCTAAATCATTGACAAAGGAAGAGGCAGAACCATTTTTAAGTCCCAATTACATAGATGGAAATAAGTGGCTCATGCTATAGTTAAGGAACTTTGCATTGATGCAAGGATTGATGTAAAAATAGTTTTTAAATTTGTAGATGAGAATAGTGTTAAAGTTAGTGTTAATCCGATCAGTGTTGTAATACATCATACCACAGGAAATATATTTACCAATCGTATAAAGAATCGTTGGAAAATCTGTGTTTTCGAAGAAAAAATAGTAATTTAATATTCAGAATAAGGTAACAGTTAATTGATGGGAAATTTGTCTTCATGCCACTACATAAGTGGTCAATAGCCAAAATGCCACTCGATAACACAAAATAGCCAAAATGTCATTAAAATCGTAATCTGTTTATTATCATGCCATTACCTCTAATTCTCTCAATTAAAAAATTAAAAAAATACCATAATCCCTAAACTACCCTTACCTTACCCAACCCAACCCAGTTCCACTCGACAGAAACAGAACCCACTCGACAGAAACAGAAACCCACTCGACAGAACACCCAAATCGAAACCTATCGGCAACCCACACCCAAGCCCTCCGTCGGCTCCGCCTCTCCTCGCCTGCCCATCTGCACCGTCCTCTCCTCTCCTCTCCTCCGACAACTCAATTGGAATTTCTAGTTATTTGGGTTTCTAGTTTGGTATCTGGTTTTGGCATGAAACAAGTTAACAGGTGCAATTGGAAATTGTTTATTGGAACTTGAGAAATCTGATTTTGTAATTATTGATTCCCGTTGAGAACCTTGTTTATTGTTTCATGTGAGCTGGTTTTGGCATGAAACAAGTTAACAGGTGCATTATATCTTGTTTATTGTTTCATGTGAGTTGAGAACCTTTTTTGGCCATTATTGATTCCCGTTGCCTTGTTTTGTGCTGAGTTGTGATTTTATGTTGTAGTCAAATTAGCAATGGTGTCTGTTGGTACAAAGGTATCAAATTAGCTAGTTGCATCATATAACTGATGAGTAACATAAAATTTAGAACACAAAAAACAATAACTGATGAGTTGCATTTGTATCTGTATCGATGTGCCCACCAGTTCGGGCTAGACCAGGATATACCCTTTCAAGATGTATTCTTCCAGCGCCATTTCTGCTGATTTGGAGGGTTTTGCTAAGTGTTGGGTGACTTTTCTCCGTACTGGCACCGGGTCGCGGTTTCTTATGCCCAAGATGGCTCGGGTTGCCACTTTGACTGCTTTTTATCGCAGATGGATGGTTTCATGATTTAGTCCAGCAGTGTCAGTCTCATCCTCCACCGTACCTGGTTAGCATTACCTGTCCCGCGAGTGGGAACTGAGAGCAAAACGAAGTACCAGCAGCACAACAAAGGAGACGTTGGAATCGAGTGGAGTTCGACTGCAGCCAAATCGATTAACTGGGTTGGGTTGGGTAAGGTAAGGGTAGTTTAGGGATATGGTATTATTTAATTTTTTAATTGAGAGAAATTAGAGGTAATGGCATAATAATAAACAGATTACGATTTTAATGACATTTTGGCTATTTTGTGTTATCGAGTGACATTTTGGCTATTGACCACTTATCTAGTGGCATGGAGACAAATTTTCCTTAATTGATAGATAACCATTGTCTTGGATCTTTTTTTAATGTTTATATATGATGGCTAGTTCCAGTTTTGCTAACCAATATTTATCATTAAACTGATAATGCCATCAGAGAAAGTTTCTATTAGAAATCGTCACAAACTAGATCTATTGCAACGATTATTTTAAAAATCGCCACAATTTTTAAATAACTGATTGCGTAGGTGGAGCTACTGCAACGATTATTTTAAAATCGTTGGTTTTGAGTTCTGCCAAAAAATTATGAAAAGAAAAGCCAACGGTTATTTTAAATAACTATTGTTGTAGTTCCATCTATGCCAATGATTATTTAAAACAACTGTTGTCGCATTCTAAGATATTTTTGCAGTTCTGCCAATGATATTTTACAATTTCTTCAACAACTGTTGTTTTATTGGATTGCTAAATCTGCTTTATGTTATAGTGCATTATTTTTGTGTTGTTCTGAGTTTGTATATTTTTTCAACGAACTCTCGTTTTAATTTATTTCTCAACTCTTATTTCAACCAATCAATTTTAGATTCATGTTTAATTGAAATAGTTATTGTTAACAAAAAGGGTCATTAAATATATCATGCATCCTTACAAGGATATATGAATATTTTTTAAAATTAATTATGAAAAGCAGGCTTTATCATGTACACAACAGCAGTAAAATTAGCTGATAAAAATATAAACTTGTAAATTTTTTGTAATAACCCTACATATTTAGGAATAAATAACTATTTAATTTGTATCATAACAACCTTGCATGTGCCTTGTAATAAAACAACCAAGACTTTTTTTTAATAATAATCATATCCTAGTACGAATGATATTTAAAAATAGTTTTTAAATTTGTAGATGAGAATAGTGTTAAAGTTAGTGTTAATCCGATCAGTGTTGTAATACATCATTAAAAATCATCTTGTCCAACAGTTATGTAGTCGTTGGTGTCTAAGTGGTTGGTGAATAGTATGAAAGGTTGACACCCTTAAATGTAGTACTCAAAAGAAGAAACACTTCCCTTAGTAACCTATGATTGTTTGTGAAGAAACACTTCACTACAACACCATGAAGAATCATAGAATATTATTCTAAGTGTTTTATGTCTGAGTACTTCATTTATGAGTGGTAACCATTCAAGAAAATACCACAAAGCATCATATCCAACTGCGTACTTCATTTATAAGTGCTAACCATTCAGGAAAACACCAAATATCATCTTTATTCTACTAGGAGAAGTGTTTTTTTTCCGATATTTCATTTAAGGATGCTATCCTTCTAAGAAAACTCCATAAAGCATCCTAGCTTACGACAACAAGTGTATCCAACTACGAGAAGTGTTTCTGATCCGAATACTTCATTTATGGGTGATATGCTATGAAGAAAACTCCACGAAGAATCATAGCCTACGACCACAAGTGTTTCTTCTTCGAGTACATCTTTGGGTGGTAACCTTTCACAAAAGCACCACAAACAAGTATGGAATACCACTCTAAGTGCTTCATATCTGAATACTTTTTTTGTGGATAGTAAATATTGATGAAAACACAACAAACCATCATATCATAGTACAAGAAGTGTTTCTCATTCAGGTACTTCATTTACGGATGGTAACCTTTAAAGAAAACTCCACAAAGAATCATAGGCTCCTAAGGGAAGTGTTTCTCTTCGAGTACTTCGTTTGAGGGTGATAACCTTTCACTAAAACACCACGAAGAAGCACAGAATATCACTCTAAGTGATTCATGTCTAAGCACTTCTTTTATGAGTGGTAACCATTCAAAAAAACACCACAAATCTTATGTATCCTAATACGAGAAGTGTTTCTGATCCGAATACTTCATTTATGGGTGATATCCATCTAAGAAAGCTCCAGAAACACTACTAAAACATATGTGTATCTTCTTCGAGTACATCTAAGGGTGGTAACCTTCCACTAAAACACCAGGAGAAAGCATGCAATACCACTCTTAGCGCTTCGTATCTGAGTACTTTATTTATGGGTGATTACTATTCAAGCAAACACTACAAAAACATCTTATCCTACTACAATAAGTGTTTCTGATTCAGGAACTTCATTTATGGGCAGTAACCTTTCAAGAAAACTCCACAGAATTATTGGCTACTAAGAGAAGTGTTTCTTCTTTGAGTACTACATTTAAGGGTGGTAACATTTCACTACAAAACCATGAAGAATCATAGAATACAATTCTAAGTGCTTCATTTTTTAATACTTCATTTATAAGTGGTGACCATTCAAGAAAACACCACAAAGCATCTTATCCTACAATGAGAAGTGTTTCATCTTCGAGTACTTCATTTGAGAGTGGTAATCATTCAATAAACACCACGAACAATCACAGAAACCACTCAAAGTGTTTCATGTTTGGGTACTTCATTTATGAGTGTTAACCATTCAAGAAAACGCCACAAATCATCTTTATCCTACTACGAGAAGTGTTTCTCATCCGAATACTTCATTTATGGGTAATATCCTTCCAAGAACGCTCCACAAAGCATCATAGCCTACGAACAGATGTGTATCTTCTTCGAGTACATCTAAGGGTGGTAACCATTCACTAACGCACCACGAAAAACATGGAATACTACTCTAAGTACTTCATTTATGGGTTTTAAATATTAAAGAAAACAACACAAATCATCATATCCTAGTACGAGAAGTGTTTCTCATTCAGGTACTTCATTTATCGAGCGTAATCATATGCTCCTAACGGAAGTGTTTCTTCTTCGAGTACTTCATTTGAGGGTGGTACCCTTTCACCAAAACACCACGAAGAAGCACATAATACCACTGTAAGAGATTTATGTCTGAGTACTTCCTTTATGAGTGGTAACCATTCAAGAAAACACCACAAATCATCTTTATCCCACTACGAAAAGTGTTTCTCATCCGAACACTTCATTTATGGGTGATATCCTTCTAAGAAAGCTCCACAAAGCATCATAGCCTACGAACTGATGTGTATCTTCTTCGAGTACATCTAAGGGTGGTACCTTTCACTAAAGCACCAGGAAAACGCATGCAATACCACTCTAAGCGCTTCATATCTGAGTACTTCATTTATGGGTGATAACTATTTAAGCAAACACTACAAAACATTTTATCTAACTACAATAAGTATTTCTGATTCATGTACTTCATTTATGAGTGGTACCTTTCAGGAAAACTCCACAAAGAATCATAGGCTACTAAGAAAAGTGTTTCTTCATTTAGTACTACATTTAAGGGTGGTAACATTTCACTACAACACCATGAAGAATCATAGAATATTATTCTAAGTGCTTCATGTCCGAGTACTTCATTTATGAGTGATAACCATTCACGAAAACACCACAAAGCATCTTATCCTACAATGAGAAGTATTTCTTCTTCGAGTACTTCATTTGAGGGTGGTAATCTTTCAATAAACACCACGAACAAGCACAAAAATCACTCTAAGTGTTTCATGCTTGAGTACTTCATTTCTGAGTGGTAACCATTCAAGAAAATACCACAAATCATCTTTATCCTACTACAAGAAGTGTTTCTTTTTCGAATACTTCATTTATGGGTGTTATCCTTCTAAGAAAACTCAACAAAGCATCCTAGCCTACGACCACAAGTGTATCCTACTACGAGAAGTGTTACTAATATGAATACTACATTTATGGGTGATATGCTACGAAGATAACTCCACAAAGAATCATGGCCTAGGACCGTAAGTGTTTCTTCTTTGAGTACATCTAAGGGTGGTCACCTTTCACTAAAGCACCACGAATAAGAATGGAATACCACTCTAAGTGCTTCATATCCGAGTACTTCATTTATGGGTAGTAAATATTAAAGAAAACACCACAAAGCATCATATCCTAGTACGAGAAGTGTTTCTCATTCAGGTACTACATTTACGAATGGTAACATTTCAAGAAAACTCCAAAAAGAATCATAGGCTCCTAAGGGAAGTGTTTCATTCTCGAGTACTTCATTTGAGGGTGGTATCCTTTCACTAAAACACCACAAAGAAGCATATATTACCACTCTAAGTGATTCATTTCTGAGTACTTCCTTTTTGAGTGGTAACCATTCAAGAAAACATCACAAATCGTCTTTATCCTACTACGAGAAGTGTTTCTCATCCGAATACTTCAATTATGGGTGATATCCTTCTAAGAAAGCTCCACAAAGTATCATAGCCTACGAACATATGTGTATCTTCTTCGAGTACATCTAAGGGTGGTACCTTTCACTAAAGCACCAAGAAGGCGCATGCAATACCACTCTAAGCGCTTCATATCTGAGTACTTCTTTATGGGTGGTAACTATTTAAGCAAACACTACGAAACATCTTATTCTACTACAATAAATGTTTCTTATTCATGTACTTCATTTATGAGTGGTAACCTTTTTCAAGAAAACTCCACAAAGAATTATAGGCTACTAAGAGAAGTGTTTCTTCATTGAGTACTTCATTTAAGGGTGGTAACCTTTTACTACAACACCATGAAGAATCATAGAATACTATTCTAAGTGCTTCATTTTTAATACTTCATTTATAAGTGGTTACCATTCAAGAAAACACCACAAAGCATCTTATAGTACAATGAGAAATGTCTTTTCTTCGAGTACATCATTTGGGGGTGGTAATCATTCAATAAACACCACGAACATTCACAGAAACCACTCTAAGTGTTTCATTTCTGTGTACTTCATTTATGAGTGGTAATCATTCAAGAAAACACCACAAATCATCTTTATCCTACAACGAGAAGAGTTTCTTTTCTGAATACTTCATTTATGGGTGATATCCTTCTAATAAAGCTCCACAAAGCATCATAGCCTACGAACATATGTGTATTATCTTCTTCGAGTACATCTAAGGGTTGTACCTTTCACTAAAGCACCAGGAAGACGCATGCAATACCACTCTAAGTGATTCATATCTGAGTACTTCTTTACGGGTGGTAACGATTTAAGCAAACACTACGAAACATCTTATTCTACTACAATAAGTATTTCTGATTCATGTACTTCATTTATGACTGGTAACCTTTCAAGAAAACTCTACAATGAATAGGCTACTAAGAGAAGTGTTTCTTCATTGAGTACTTCATTTAAGGATGGTAACCTTTTACTACAACACCATGAAGAATCATAGAATACTATTCTAAGTGCTTCATTTCCGAGTACTTCATTTATTAGTGATAACAATTCACGAAAACACCACAAAGCATCTTATCCTACAACGAGAAGTATTTTTTTCTTCGAGTACTTCATTCGAGGGTGGTAATTTTCAATAAACACCACGAACAAGCACAAAAACCACTCTAACTGTTTCATGTCGGAGTACTTCATTTATGAGTGGTAACCATTCAAGAAAACACCACAAAGCATCTTATCCTACTACAAGAAGTGTTTCTTTTTCGAATACTTCATTTATGGGTGTTATACTTCTAAGAAAACTCAACAAAGCATCCTAGCTTACGACCACAAGTGTATCCTACTACGAGAAGTGTTACTGATCTATGTACTGCATTTATGGGTGATATGCTACGAAGAAAACTCCACAAAGAATCATGGCCTACGACCATAAGTGTTTCTTCTTTGAGTACATCTAAGGGTGGTAACCTTTCACTAAAGAACCACAAAGAAAATACTAGTAAATAATAAAGAAAACACCACAAAGCATCATATTCTAAAACGAGAAGTGTTTCTCATTCACGTGCTTCATTTACGCATGGTAACCTTTCAGGAAAACTGCACAAAGAATCATTGGCTCCTAAGGAAAGTGTTTCTTCTTCGAGTACATCATTTGAGGGTGATAACCTTCCACTAAAACACCACAAAGAAGCACAGAATACCACTCTAAGTGATTCACGTCTAAGTACTTCCTTTATCCTTCTAAGAAAACACCACAAATTATCTTTATCCTACTACGAGAAGTGTTTCTCATCTGAATACTTCATTTATGGGTGATATCCTTCTATGAAAGCTGCACAAACCATCAAAGTTTACGAACAGATTTGTATCTTCTTCGAGTACATCTAAGGTTGGTAACCTTTCCCTAAAGCACTAGGAAGAAGCATGCAATACCACTCTAAGAGTTTCATATATGAGTACTTCATTTATGGGTGGTTACTATTCAAGAAAACACTGCGATACATCTTATCCTACTACAAGAAGTGTTTACTTCTTTCTTTCAAGAAAACACCACAAAGAATCATAGGCAACTAAGAGAAGTGTTTCTCCTTTGAGTGGTAACCTTTCACTACAACACCATGAAGAATCATAAATACTATTCTAAGTGCTTAATATCCGAGTACTTCATTTATGAGTGGTAAACATTCAAGAAAACACCACAAAGCATCTTATCCTACAACGAGAAGTGTTTCTTCTTCGAGTACTTTATTTGAGGGTGGTAATCTTTCTATAAATATCATGAACAATCACAAAAACCACTCTAAGTGTTTAATGTCTGAGTACTTTATTTTTGAGTGCTAATCATTCAAGAAAACACCACAAATCATATTTATCCTACTACGAGAAGTGTTTCTTTTCCGAATACTTCATTTATGGGTGCAAGCACCTTCCAAGAAAACTCCATAAAGCATCCTAGCTTACGACAACAAGTGTATCCAACTACGAGAAGTGTTTCTGATCCGAATACTTCATTTATGGGTGATATGCTATGAAGAAAACTCCACGAAGAATCATAGCCTACGACCACAAGTGTTTCTTCTTCGAGTACATCTTTGGGTGGTAACCTTTCACAAAAGCACCACAAACAAGTATGGAATACCACTCTAAGTGCTTCATATCTGAATACTTTTTTTGTGGATAGTAAATATTGATGAAAACACAACAAACCATCATATCATAGTACAAGAAGTGTTTCTCATTCAGGTACTTCATTTACGGATGGTAACCTTTAAAGAAAACTCCACAAAGAATCATAGGCTCCTAAGGGAAGTGTTTCTCTTCGAGTACTTCGTTTGAGGGTGATAACCTTTCACTAAAACACCACGAAGAAGCACAGAATATCACTCTAAGTGATTCATGTCTAAGCACTTCTTTTATGAGTGGTAACCATTCAAAAAAACACCACAAATCTTATGTATCCTAATACGAGAAGTGTTTCTGATCCGAATACTTCATTTATGGGTGATATCCATCTAAGAAAGCTCCAGAAACACTACTAAAACATATGTGTATCTTCTTCGAGTACATCTAAGGGTGGTAACCTTCCACTAAAACACCAGGAGAAAGCATGCAATACCACTCTTAGCGCTTCGTATCTGAGTACTTTATTTATGGGTGATTACTATTCAAGCAAACACTACAAAAACATCTTATCCTACTACAATAAGTGTTTCTGATTCAGGAACTTCATTTATGGGCAGTAACCTTTCAAGAAAACTCCACAGAATTATTGGCTACTAAGAGAAGTGTTTCTTCTTTGAGTACTACATTTAAGGGTGGTAACATTTCACTACAAAACCATGAAGAATCATAGAATACAATTCTAAGTGCTTCATTTTTTAATACTTCATTTATAAGTGGTGACCATTCAAGAAAACACCACAAAGCATCTTATCCTACAATGAGAAGTGTTTCATCTTCGAGTACTTCATTTGAGAGTGGTAATCATTCAATAAACACCACGAACAATCACAGAAACCACTCAAAGTGTTTCATGTTTGGGTACTTCATTTATGAGTGTTAACCATTCAAGAAAACGCCACAAATCATCTTTATCCTACTACGAGAAGTGTTTCTCATCCGAATACTTCATTTATGGGTAATATCCTTCCAAGAACGCTCCACAAAGCATCATAGCCTACGAACAGATGTGTATCTTCTTCGAGTACATCTAAGGGTGGTAACCATTCACTAACGCACCACGAAAAACATGGAATACTACTCTAAGTACTTCATTTATGGGTTTTAAATATTAAAGAAAACAACACAAATCATCATATCCTAGTACGAGAAGTGTTTCTCATTCAGGTACTTCATTTATCGAGCGTAATCATATGCTCCTAACGGAAGTGTTTCTTCTTCGAGTACTTCATTTGAGGGTGGTACCCTTTCACCAAAACACCACGAAGAAGCACATAATACCACTGTAAGAGATTTATGTCTGAGTACTTCCTTTATGAGTGGTAACCATTCAAGAAAACACCACAAATCATCTTTATCCCACTACGAAAAGTGTTTCTCATCCGAACACTTCATTTATGGGTGATATCCTTCTAAGAAAGCTCCACAAAGCATCATAGCCTACGAACTGATGTGTATCTTCTTCGAGTACATCTAAGGGTGGTACCTTTCACTAAAGCACCAGGAAAACGCATGCAATACCACTCTAAGCGCTTCATATCTGAGTACTTCATTTATGGGTGATAACTATTTAAGCAAACACTACAAAACATTTTATCTAACTACAATAAGTATTTCTGATTCATGTACTTCATTTATGAGTGGTACCTTTCAGGAAAACTCCACAAAGAATCATAGGCTACTAAGAAAAGTGTTTCTTCATTTAGTACTACATTTAAGGGTGGTAACATTTCACTACAACACCATGAAGAATCATAGAATATTATTCTAAGTGCTTCATGTCCGAGTACTTCATTTATGAGTGATAACCATTCACGAAAACACCACAAAGCATCTTATCCTACAATGAGAAGTATTTCTTCTTCGAGTACTTCATTTGAGGGTGGTAATCTTTCAATAAACACCACGAACAAGCACAAAAATCACTCTAAGTGTTTCATGCTTGAGTACTTCATTTCTGAGTGGTAACCATTCAAGAAAATACCACAAATCATCTTTATCCTACTACAAGAAGTGTTTCTTTTTCGAATACTTCATTTATGGGTGTTATCCTTCTAAGAAAACTCAACAAAGCATCCTAGCCTACGACCACAAGTGTATCCTACTACGAGAAGTGTTACTAATATGAATACTACATTTATGGGTGATATGCTACGAACATAACTCCACAAAGAATCATGGCCTAGGACCGTAAGTGTTTCTTCTTTGAGTACATCTAAGGGTGGTCACCTTTCACTAAAGCACCACGAATAAGAATGGAATACCACTCTAAGTGCTTCATATCCGAGTACTTCATTTATGGGTAGTAAATATTAAAGAAAACACCACAAAGCATCATATCCTAGTACGAGAAGTGTTTCTCATTCAGGTACTACATTTACGAATGGTAACATTTCAAGAAAACTCCAAAAAGAATCATAGGCTCCTAAGGGAAGTGTTTCATTCTCGAGTACTTCATTTGAGGGTGGTATCCTTTCACTAAAACACCACAAAGAAGCATATATTACCACTCTAAGTGATTCATTTCTGAGTACTTCCTTTTTGAGTGGTAACCATTCAAGAAAACATCACAAATCGTCTTTATCCTACTACGAGAAGTGTTTCTCATCCGAATACTTCAATTATGGGTGATATCCTTCTAAGAAAGCTCCACAAAGTATCATAGCCTACGAACATATGTGTATCTTCTTCGAGTACATCTAAGGGTGGTACCTTTCACTAAAGCACCAAGAAGGCGCATGCAATACCACTCTAACCGCTTCATATCTGAGTACTTCTTTATGGGTGGTAACTATTTAAGCAAACACTACGAAACATCTTATTCTACTACAATAAATGTTTCTTATTCATGTACTTCATTTATGAGTGGTAACCTTTTTCAAGAAAACTCCACAAAGAATTATAGGCTACTAAGAGAAGTGTTTCTTCATTGAGTACTTCATTTAAGGGTGGTAACCTTTTACTACAACACCATGAAGAATCATAGAATACTATTCTAAGTGCTTCATTTTTAATACTTCATTTATAAGTGGTTACCATTCAAGAAAACACCACAAAGCATCTTATAGTACAATGAGAAATGTCTTTTCTTCGAGTACATCATTTGGGGGTGGTAATCATTCAATAAACACCACGAACATTCACAGAAACCACTCTAAGTGTTTCATTTCTGTGTACTTCATTTATGAGTGGTAATCATTCAAGAAAACACCACAAATCATCTTTATCCTACAACGAGAAGAGTTTCTTTTCTGAATACTTCATTTATGGGTGATATCCTTCTAATAAAGCTCCACAAAGCATCATAGCCTACGAACATATGTGTATTATCTTCTTCGAGTACATCTAAGGGTTGTACCTTTCACTAAAGCACCAGGAAGACGCATGCAATACCACTCTAAGTGCTTCATATCTGAGTACTTCTTTACGGGTGGTAACGATTTAAGCAAACACTACGAAACATCTTATTCTACTACAATAAGTATTTCTGATTCATGTACTTCATTTATGACTGGTAACCTTTCAAGAAAACTCTACAATGAATAGGCTACTAAGAGAAGTGTTTCTTCATTGAGTACTTCATTTAAGGATGGTAACCTTTTACTACAACACCATGAAGAATCATAGAATACTATTCTAAGTGCTTCATTTCCGAGTACTTCATTTATTAGTGATAACAATTCACGAAAACACCACAAAGCATCTTATCCTACAACGAGAAGTATTTCTTCTTCGAGTACTTCATTCGAGGGTGGTAATTTTCAATAAATACCACGAACAAGCACAAAAACCACTCTAAGTGTTTCATGTCTGAGTACTTCATTTATGGGTAGTAACCATTCAAGAAAACACCACAAATCATCTTTATCCTACAACGAGAAGAGTTTCTTTTCTGAATACTTCATTTATGGGTGATATCCTTCTAATAAAGCTCCACAAAGCATCATAGCCTACAAACATATGTGTATTATCTTCTTCGAGTATATCTAAGGGTTGTACCTTTCACTAAAGCACCAGGAAGACGCATGCAATACCACTCTAAGTGCTTCATATCTGAGTACTTCTTTACGGGTGGTAACGATTTAAGCAAACACTACGAAACATCTTATTCTACTACAATAAGTATTTCTGATTCATGTACTTCATTTATGACTGGTAATCTTTCAAGAAAACTCTACAATGAATAGGCTACTAAGAGAAGTGTTTCTTCATTGAGTACTTCATTTAAGGGTGGTAACCTTTTACTACAACACCATGAAGAATCATAGAATACTATTCTAAGTGCTTCATTTCCGAGTACTTCATTTATTAGTGATAACCATTCACGAAAACACCACAAAACATCTTATCCTACAACGAGAAGTATTTCTTCTTCGAGTACTTCATTCGAGGGTGGTAATTTTCAATAAATACCACGAACAAGCACAAAAACCACTCTAAGTGTTTCATGTCTGAGTACTTCATTTATGAGTGGTAACCATTCAAGAAAACACCACAAAGCATCTTATCCTACTACAAGAAGTGTTTCTTTTCCGAATACTTCATTTATGGGTGTTATACTTCTAAGAAAACTCAACAAAGCATCCTAGCTTACGACCACAAGTGTATCCTACTACGAGAAGTGTTACTGATCTAAGTACTGCATTTATGGGTGATATGCTACGAAGAAAACTCCACAAAGAATCATGGCCTACGACCATAAGTGTTTCTTCTTTGAGTACATCTAAGGGTGGTAACCTTTCACTAAAGAACCACAAAGAAAATACTAGTAAATAATAAAGAAAACACCACAAAGCATCATATTCTAAAACGAGAAGTGTTTCTCATTCACGTGCTTCATTTACGCATGGTAACCTTTCAGGAAAACTGCACAAAGAATCATTGGCTCCTAAGGAAAGTGTTTCTTCTTCGAGTACATCATTTGAGGGTGATAACCTTCCACTAAAACACCACAAAGAAGCACAGAATACCACTCTAAGTGATTCACGTCTAAGTACTTCCTTTATCCTTCTAAGAAAACACCACAAATTATCTTTATCCTACTACGAGAAGTGTTTCTCATCTGAATACTTCATTTATGGGTGATATCCTTCTATGAAAGCTGCACAAACCATCAAAGTTTACGAACAGATTTGTATCTTCTTCGAGTACATCTAAGGTTGGTAACCTTTCCCTAAAGCACTAGGAAGAAGCATGCAATACCACTCTAAGAGTTTCATATATGAGTACTTCATTTATGGGTGGTTACTATTCAAGAAAACACTGCGATACATCTTATCCTACTACAAGAAGTGTTTACTTCTTTCTTTCAAGAAAACACCACAAAGAATCATAGGCAACTAAGAGAAGTGTTTCTCCTTTGAGTGGTAACCTTTCACTACAACACCATGAAGAATCATAAATACTATTCTAAGTGCTTAATATCCGAGTACTTCATTTATGAGTGGTAAACATTCAAGAAAACACCACAAAGCATCTTATCCTACAACGAGAAGTGTTTCTTCTTCGAGTACTTTATTTGAGGGTGGTAATCTTTCTATAAATATCATGAACAATCACAAAAACCACTCTAAGTGTTTAATGTCTGAGTACTTTATTTTTGAGTGCTAATCATTCAAGAAAACACCACAAATCATATTTATCCTACTACGAGAAGTGTTTCTTTTCCGAATACTTCATTTATGGGTGCAAGCACCTTCCAAGAAAACTCCATAAAGCATCCTAGCTTACGACAACAAGTGTATCCAACTACGAGAAGTGTTTCTGATCCGAATACTTCATTTATGGGTGATATGCTATGAAGAAAACTCCACGAAGAATCATAGCCTACGACCACAAGTGTTTCTTCTTCGAGTACATCTTTGGGTGGTAACCTTTCACAAAAGCACCACAAACAAGTATGGAATACCACTCTAAGTGCTTCATATCTGAATACTTTTTTTGTGGATAGTAAATATTGATGAAAACACAACAAACCATCATATCATAGTACAAGAAGTGTTTCTCATTCAGGTACTTCATTTACGGATGGTAACCTTTAAAGAAAACTCCACAAAGAATCATAGGCTCCTAAGGGAAGTGTTTCTCTTCGAGTACTTCGTTTGAGGGTGATAACCTTTCACTAAAACACCACGAAGAAGCACAGAATATCACTCTAAGTGATTCATGTCTAAGCACTTCTTTTATGAGTGGTAACCATTCAAAAAAACACCACAAATCTTATGTATCCTAATACGAGAAGTGTTTCTGATCCGAATACTTCATTTATGGGTGATATCCATCTAAGAAAGCTCCAGAAACACTACTAAAACATATGTGTATCTTCTTCGAGTACATCTAAGGGTGGTAACCTTCCACTAAAACACCAGGAGAAAGCATGCAATACCACTCTTAGCGCTTCGTATCTGAGTACTTTATTTATGGGTGATTACTATTCAAGCAAACACTACAAAAACATCTTATCCTACTACAATAAGTGTTTCTGATTCAGGAACTTCATTTATGGGCAGTAACCTTTCAAGAAAACTCCACAGAATTATTGGCTACTAAGAGAAGTGTTTCTTCTTTGAGTACTACATTTAAGGGTGGTAACATTTCACTACAAAACCATGAAGAATCATAGAATACAATTCTAAGTGCTTCATTTTTTAATACTTCATTTATAAGTGGTGACCATTCAAGAAAACACCACAAAGCATCTTATCCTACAATGAGAAGTGTTTCATCTTCGAGTACTTCATTTGAGAGTGGTAATCATTCAATAAACACCACGAACAATCACAGAAACCACTCAAAGTGTTTCATGTTTGGGTACTTCATTTATGAGTGTTAACCATTCAAGAAAACGCCACAAATCATCTTTATCCTACTACGAGAAGTGTTTCTCATCCGAATACTTCATTTATGGGTAATATCCTTCCAAGAACGCTCCACAAAGCATCATAGCCTACGAACAGATGTGTATCTTCTTCGAGTACATCTAAGGGTGGTAACCATTCACTAACGCACCACGAAAAACATGGAATACTACTCTAAGTACTTCAT
This sequence comes from Eleocharis quinqueflora, assembly GCA_964058865.1. NCBI lineage: Eukaryota > Viridiplantae > Streptophyta > Magnoliopsida > Poales > Cyperaceae > Eleocharis > Eleocharis quinqueflora. The sequence continues at coordinate 106,728 of CAXKVX010001603.1, read as the reverse complement.
TTATGGGTTTTAAATATTAAAGAAAACAACACAAATCATCATATCCTAGTACGAGAAGTGTTTCTCATTCAGGTACTTCATTTATCGAGCGTAATCATATGCTCCTAACGGAAGTGTTTCTTCTTCGAGTACTTCATTTGAGGGTGGTACCCTTTCACCAAAACACCACGAAGAAGCACATAATACCACTGTAAGAGATTTATGTCTGAGTACTTCCTTTATGAGTGGTAACCATTCAAGAAAACACCACAAATCATCTTTATCCCACTACGAAAAGTGTTTCTCATCCGAACACTTCATTTATGGGTGATATCCTTCTAAGAAAGCTCCACAAAGCATCATAGCCTACGAACTGATGTGTATCTTCTTCGAGTACATCTAAGGGTGGTACCTTTCACTAAAGCACCAGGAAAACGCATGCAATACCACTCTAAGCGCTTCATATCTGAGTACTTCATTTATGGGTGATAACTATTTAAGCAAACACTACAAAACATTTTATCTAACTACAATAAGTATTTCTGATTCATGTACTTCATTTATGAGTGGTACCTTTCAGGAAAACTCCACAAAGAATCATAGGCTACTAAGAAAAGTGTTTCTTCATTTAGTACTACATTTAAGGGTGGTAACATTTCACTACAACACCATGAAGAATCATAGAATATTATTCTAAGTGCTTCATGTCCGAGTACTTCATTTATGAGTGATAACCATTCACGAAAACACCACAAAGCATCTTATCCTACAATGAGAAGTATTTCTTCTTCGAGTACTTCATTTGAGGGTGGTAATCTTTCAATAAACACCACGAACAAGCACAAAAATCACTCTAAGTGTTTCATGCTTGAGTACTTCATTTCTGAGTGGTAACCATTCAAGAAAATACCACAAATCATCTTTATCCTACTACAAGAAGTGTTTCTTTTTCGAATACTTCACTTATGGGTGTTATCCTTCTAAGAAAACTCAACAAAGCATCCTAGCCTACGACCACAAGTGTATCCTACTACGAGAAGTGTTACTAATATGAATACTACATTTATGGGTGATATGCTACGAAGATAACTCCACAAAGAATCATGGCCTAGGACCGTAAGTGTTTCTTCTTTGAGTACATCTAAGGGTGGTCACCTTTCACTAAAGCACCACGAATAAGAATGGAATACCACTCTAAGTGCTTCATATCCGAGTACTTCATTTATGGGTAGTAAATATTAAAGAAAACACCACAAAGCATCATATCCTAGTACGAGAAGTGTTTCTCATTCAGGTACTACATTTACGAATGGTAACATTTCAAGAAAACTCCAAAAAGAATCATAGGCTCCTAAGGGAAGTGTTTCATTCTCGAGTACTTCATTTGAGGGTGGTATCCTTTCACTAAAACACCACAAAGAAGCATATATTACCACTCTAAGTGATTCATTTCTGAGTACTTCCTTTTTGAGTGGTAACCATTCAAGAAAACATCACAAATCGTCTTTATCCTACTACGAGAAGTGTTTCTCATCCGAATACTTCAATTATGGGTGATATCCTTCTAAGAAAGCTCCACAAAGTATCATAGCCTACGAACATATGTGTATCTTCTTCGAGTACATCTAAGGGTGGTACCTTTCACTAAAGCACCAAGAAGGCGCATGCAATACCACTCTAAGCGCTTCATATCTGAGTACTTCTTTATGGGTGGTAACTATTTAAGCAAACACTACGAAACATCTTATTCTACTACAATAAATGTTTCTTATTCATGTACTTCATTTATGAGTGGTAACCTTTCAAGAAAACTCCACAAAGAATTATAGGCTACTAAGAGAAGTGTTTCTTCATTGAGTACTTCATTTAAGGGTGGTAACCTTTTACTACAACACCATGAAGAATCATAGAATACTATTCTAAGTGCTTCATTTTTTAATACTTCATTTATAAGTGGTAACCATTCAAGAAAACACCACAAAGCATCTTATCCTACAATGAGAAGTGTCTTTTCTTCGAGTACATCATTTGGGGGTGGTAATCATTCAATAAACACCACGAACATTCACAGAAACCACTCTAAGTGTTTCATTTCTGTGTACTTCATTTATGAGTAGTAACCATTCAAGAAAACACCACAAATCATCTTTATCCTACAACGAGAAGAGTTTCTTTTCTGAATACTTCATTTATGGGTGATATCCTTCTAATAAAGCTCCACAAAGCATCATAGCCTACGAACATATGTGTATTATCTTCTTCGAGTACATCTAAGGGTTGTACCTTTCACTAAAGCACCAGGAAGACGCATGCAATACCACTCTAAGTGCTTCATATCTGAGTACTTCTTTACGGGTGGTAACGATTTAAGCAAACACTACGAAACATCTTATTCTACTACAATAAGTATTTCTGATTCATGTACTTCATTTATGACTGGTAATCTTTCAAGAAAACTCTACAATGAATAGGCTACTAAGAGAAGTGTTTCTTCATTGAGTACTTCATTTAAGGGTGGTAACCTTTTACTACAACACCATGAAGAATCATAGAATACTATTCTAAGTGCTTCATTTCCGAGTACTTCATTTATTAGTGATAACCATTCACGAAAACACCACAAAGCATCTTATCCTACAACGAGAAGTATTTCTTCTTCGAGTACTTCATTCGAGGGTGGTAATTTTCAATAAATACCACGAACAAGCACAAAAACCACTCTAAGTGTTTCATGTCTGAGTACTTCATTTATGAGTGGTAACCATTCAAGAAAACACCACAAAGCATCTTATCCTACTACAAGAAGTGTTTCTTTTCCGAATACTTCATTTATGGGTGTTATACTTCTAAGAAAACTCAACAAAGCATCCTAGCTTACGACCACAAGTGTATCCTACTACGAGAAGTGTTACTGATCTAAGTACTGCATTTATGGGTGATATGCTACGAAGAAAACTCCACAAAGAATCATGGCCTACGACCATAAGTGTTTCTTCTTTGAGTACATCTAAGGGTGGTAACCTTTCACTAAAGAACCACAAAGAAAATACTAGTAAATAATAAAGAAAACACCACAAAGCATCATATTCTAAAACGAGAAGTGTTTCTCATTCACGTGCTTCATTTACGCATGGTAACCTTTCAGGAAAACTGCACAAAGAATCATTGGCTCCTAAGGAAAGTGTTTCTTCTTCGAGTACATCATTTGAGGGTGATAACCTTCCACTAAAACACCACAAAGAAGCACAGAATACCACTCTAAGTGATTCACGTCTAAGTACTTCCTTTATCCTTCTAAGAAAACACCACAAATTATCTTTATCCTACTACGAGAAGTGTTTCTCATCTGAATACTTCATTTATGGGTGATATCCTTCTATGAAAGCTGCACAAACCATCAAAGTTTACGAACAGATTTGTATCTTCTTCGAGTACATCTAAGGTTGGTAACCTTTCCCTAAAGCACTAGGAAGAAGCATGCAATACCACTCTAAGAGTTTCATATATGAGTACTTCATTTATGGGTGGTTACTATTCAAGAAAACACTGCGATACATCTTATCCTACTACAAGAAGTGTTTACTTCTTTCTTTCAAGAAAACACCACAAAGAATCATAGGCAACTAAGAGAAGTGTTTCTCCTTTGAGTGGTAACCTTTCACTACAACACCATGAAGAATCATAAATACTATTCTAAGTGCTTAATATCCGAGTACTTCATTTATGAGTGGTAAACATTCAAGAAAACACCACAAAGCATCTTATCCTACAACGAGAAGTGTTTCTTCTTCGAGTACTTTATTTGAGGGTGGTAATCTTTCTATAAATATCATGAACAATCACAAAAACCACTCTAAGTGTTTAATGTCTGAGTACTTTATTTTTGAGTGCTAATCATTCAAGAAAACACCACAAATCATATTTATCCTACTACGAGAAGTGTTTCTTTTCCGAATACTTCATTTATGGGTGCAAGCACCTTCCAAGAAAACTCCATAAAGCATCCTAGCTTACGACAACAAGTGTATCCAACTACGAGAAGTGTTTCTGATCCGAATACTTCATTTATGGGTGATATGCTATGAAGAAAACTCCACGAAGAATCATAGCCTACGACCACAAGTGTTTCTTCTTCGAGTACATCTTTGGGTGGTAACCTTTCACAAAAGCACCACAAACAAGTATGGAATACCACTCTAAGTGCTTCATATCTGAATACTTTTTTTGTGGATAGTAAATATTGATGAAAACACAACAAACCATCATATCATAGTACAAGAAGTGTTTCTCATTCAGGTACTTCATTTACGGATGGTAACCTTTAAAGAAAACTCCACAAAGAATCATAGGCTCCTAAGGGAAGTGTTTCTCTTCGAGTACTTCGTTTGAGGGTGATAACCTTTCACTAAAACACCACGAAGAAGCACAGAATATCACTCTAAGTGATTCATGTCTAAGCACTTCTTTTATGAGTGGTAACCATTCAAAAAAACACCACAAATCTTATGTATCCTAATACGAGAAGTGTTTCTGATCCGAATACTTCATTTATGGGTGATATCCATCTAAGAAAGCTCCAGAAACACTACTAAAACATATGTGTATCTTCTTCGAGTACATCTAAGGGTGGTAACCTTCCACTAAAACACCAGGAGAAAGCATGCAATACCACTCTTAGCGCTTCGTATCTGAGTACTTTATTTATGGGTGATTACTATTCAAGCAAACACTACAAAAACATCTTATCCTACTACAATAAGTGTTTCTGATTCAGGAACTTCATTTATGGGCAGTAACCTTTCAAGAAAACTCCACAGAATTATTGGCTACTAAGAGAAGTGTTTCTTCTTTGAGTACTACATTTAAGGGTGGTAACATTTCACTACAAAACCATGAAGAATCATAGAATACAATTCTAAGTGCTTCATTTTTTAATACTTCATTTATAAGTGGTGACCATTCAAGAAAACACCACAAAGCATCTTATCCTACAATGAGAAGTGTTTCATCTTCGAGTACTTCATTTGAGAGTGGTAATCATTCAATAAACACCACGAACAATCACAGAAACCACTCAAAGTGTTTCATGTTTGGGTACTTCATTTATGAGTGTTAACCATTCAAGAAAACGCCACAAATCATCTTTATCCTACTACGAGAAGTGTTTCTCATCCGAATACTTCATTTATGGGTAATATCCTTCCAAGAACGCTCCACAAAGCATCATAGCCTACGAACAGATGTGTATCTTCTTCGAGTACATCTAAGGGTGGTAACCATTCACTAACGCACCACGAAAAACATGGAATACTACTCTAAGTACTTCATTTATGGGTTTTAAATATTAAAGAAAACAACACAAATCATCATATCCTAGTACGAGAAGTGTTTCTCATTCAGGTACTTCATTTATCGAGCGTAATCATATGCTCCTAACGGAAGTGTTTCTTCTTCGAGTACTTCATTTGAGGGTGGTACCCTTTCACCAAAACACCACGAAGAAGCACATAATACCACTGTAAGAGATTTATGTCTGAGTACTTCCTTTATGAGTGGTAACCATTCAAGAAAACACCACAAATCATCTTTATCCCACTACGAAAAGTGTTTCTCATCCGAACACTTCATTTATGGGTGATATCCTTCTAAGAAAGCTCCACAAAGCATCATAGCCTACGAACTGATGTGTATCTTCTTCGAGTACATCTAAGGGTGGTACCTTTCACTAAAGCACCAGGAAAACGCATGCAATACCACTCTAAGCGCTTCATATCTGAGTACTTCATTTATGGGTGATAACTATTTAAGCAAACACTACAAAACATTTTATCTAACTACAATAAGTATTTCTGATTCATGTACTTCATTTATGAGTGGTACCTTTCAGGAAAACTCCACAAAGAATCATAGGCTACTAAGAAAAGTGTTTCTTCATTTAGTACTACATTTAAGGGTGGTAACATTTCACTACAACACCATGAAGAATCATAGAATATTATTCTAAGTGCTTCATGTCCGAGTACTTCATTTATGAGTGATAACCATTCACGAAAACACCACAAAGCATCTTATCCTACAATGAGAAGTATTTCTTCTTCGAGTACTTCATTTGAGGGTGGTAATCTTTCAATAAACACCACGAACAAGCACAAAAATCACTCTAAGTGTTTCATGCTTGAGTACTTCATTTCTGAGTGGTAACCATTCAAGAAAATACCACAAATCATCTTTATCCTACTACAAGAAGTGTTTCTTTTTCGAATACTTCACTTATGGGTGTTATCCTTCTAAGAAAACTCAACAAAGCATCCTAGCCTACGACCACAAGTGTATCCTACTACGAGAAGTGTTACTAATATGAATACTACATTTATGGGTGATATGCTACGAAGATAACTCCACAAAGAATCATGGCCTAGGACCGTAAGTGTTTCTTCTTTGAGTACATCTAAGGGTGGTCACCTTTCACTAAAGCACCACGAATAAGAATGGAATACCACTCTAAGTGCTTCATATCCGAGTACTTCATTTATGGGTAGTAAATATTAAAGAAAACACCACAAAGCATCATATCCTAGTACGAGAAGTGTTTCTCATTCAGGTACTACATTTACGAATGGTAACATTTCAAGAAAACTCCAAAAAGAATCATAGGCTCCTAAGGGAAGTGTTTCATTCTCGAGTACTTCATTTGAGGGTGGTATCCTTTCACTAAAACACCACAAAGAAGCATATATTACCACTCTAAGTGATTCATTTCTGAGTACTTCCTTTTTGAGTGGTAACCATTCAAGAAAACATCACAAATCGTCTTTATCCTACTACGAGAAGTGTTTCTCATCCGAATACTTCAATTATGGGTGATATCCTTCTAAGAAAGCTCCACAAAGTATCATAGCCTACGAACATATGTGTATCTTCTTCGAGTACATCTAAGGGTGGTACCTTTCACTAAAGCACCAAGAAGGCGCATGCAATACCACTCTAAGCGCTTCATATCTGAGTACTTCTTTATGGGTGGTAACTATTTAAGCAAACACTACGAAACATCTTATTCTACTACAATAAATGTTTCTTATTCATGTACTTCATTTATGAGTGGTAACCTTTCAAGAAAACTCCACAAAGAATTATAGGCTACTAAGAGAAGTGTTTCTTCATTGAGTACTTCATTTAAGGGTGGTAACCTTTTACTACAACACCATGAAGAATCATAGAATACTATTCTAAGTGCTTCATTTTTTAATACTTCATTTATAAGTGGTAACCATTCAAGAAAACACCACAAAGCATCTTATCCTACAATGAGAAGTGTCTTTTCTTCGAGTACATCATTTGGGGGTGGTAATCATTCAATAAACACCACGAACATTCACAGAAACCACTCTAAGTGTTTCATTTCTGTGTACTTCATTTATGAGTAGTAACCATTCAAGAAAACACCACAAATCATCTTTATCCTACAACGAGAAGAGTTTCTTTTCTGAATACTTCATTTATGGGTGATATCCTTCTAATAAAGCTCCACAAAGCATCATAGCCTACGAACATATGTGTATTATCTTCTTCGAGTACATCTAAGGGTTGTACCTTTCACTAAAGCACCAGGAAGACGCATGCAATACCACTCTAAGTGCTTCATATCTGAGTACTTCTTTACGGGTGGTAACGATTTAAGCAAACACTACGAAACATCTTATTCTACTACAATAAGTATTTCTGATTCATGTACTTCATTTATGACTGGTAATCTTTCAAGAAAACTCTACAATGAATAGGCTACTAAGAGAAGTGTTTCTTCATTGAGTACTTCATTTAAGGGTGGTAACCTTTTACTACAACACCATGAAGAATCATAGAATACTATTCTAAGTGCTTCATTTCCGAGTACTTCATTTATTAGTGATAACCATTCACGAAAACACCACAAAGCATCTTATCCTACAACGAGAAGTATTTCTTCTTCGAGTACTTCATTCGAGGGTGGTAATTTTCAATAAATACCACGAACAAGCACAAAAACCACTCTAAGTGTTTCATGTCTGAGTACTTCATTTATGAGTGGTAACCATTCAAGAAAACACCACAAAGCATCTTATCCTACTACAAGAAGTGTTTCTTTTCCGAATACTTCATTTATGGGTGTTATACTTCTAAGAAAACTCAACAAAGCATCCTAGCTTACGACCACAAGTGTATCCTACTACGAGAAGTGTTACTGATCTAAGTACTGCATTTATGGGTGATATGCTACGAAGAAAACTCCACAAAGAATCATGGCCTACGACCATAAGTGTTTCTTCTTTGAGTACATCTAAGGGTGGTAACCTTTCACTAAAGAACCACAAAGAAAATACTAGTAAATAATAAAGAAAACACCACAAAGCATCATATTCTAAAACGAGAAGTGTTTCTCATTCACGTGCTTCATTTACGCATGGTAACCTTTCAGGAAAACTGCACAAAGAATCATTGGCTCCTAAGGAAAGTGTTTCTTCTTCGAGTACATCATTTGAGGGTGATAACCTTCCACTAAAACACCACAAAGAAGCACAGAATACCACTCTAAGTGATTCACGTCTAAGTACTTCCTTTATCCTTCTAAGAAAACACCACAAATTATCTTTATCCTACTACGAGAAGTGTTTCTCATCTGAATACTTCATTTATGGGTGATATCCTTCTATGAAAGCTGCACAAACCATCAAAGTTTACGAACAGATTTGTATCTTCTTCGAGTACATCTAAGGTTGGTAACCTTTCCCTAAAGCACTAGGAAGAAGCATGCAATACCACTCTAAGAGTTTCATATATGAGTACTTCATTTATGGGTGGTTACTATTCAAGAAAACACTGCGATACATCTTATCCTACTACAAGAAGTGTTTACTTCTTTCTTTCAAGAAAACACCACAAAGAATCATAGGCAACTAAGAGAAGTGTTTCTCCTTTGAGTGGTAACCTTTCACTACAACACCATGAAGAATCATAAATACTATTCTAAGTGCTTAATATCCGAGTACTTCATTTATGAGTGGTAAACATTCAAGAAAACACCACAAAGCATCTTATCCTACAACGAGAAGTGTTTCTTCTTCGAGTACTTTATTTGAGGGTGGTAATCTTTCTATAAATATCATGAACAATCACAAAAACCACTCTAAGTGTTTAATGTCTGAGTACTTTATTTTTGAGTGCTAATCATTCAAGAAAACACCACAAATCATATTTATCCTACTACGAGAAGTGTTTCTTTTCCGAATACTTCATTTATGGGTGCAAGCACCTTCCAAGAAAACTCCATAAAGCATCCTAGCTTACGACAACAAGTGTATCCAACTACGAGAAGTGTTTCTGATCCGAATACTTCATTTATGGGTGATATGCTATGAAGAAAACTCCACGAAGAATCATAGCCTACGACCACAAGTGTTTCTTCTTCGAGTACATCTTTGGGTGGTAACCTTTCACAAAAGCACCACAAACAAGTATGGAATACCACTCTAAGTGCTTCATATCTGAATACTTTTTTTGTGGATAGTAAATATTGATGAAAACACAACAAACCATCATATCATAGTACAAGAAGTGTTTCTCATTCAGGTACTTCATTTACGGATGGTAACCTTTAAAGAAAACTCCACAAAGAATCATAGGCTCCTAAGGGAAGTGTTTCTCTTCGAGTACTTCGTTTGAGGGTGATAACCTTTCACTAAAACACCACGAAGAAGCACAGAATATCACTCTAAGTGATTCATGTCTAAGCACTTCTTTTATGAGTGGTAACCATTCAAAAAAACACCACAAATCTTATGTATCCTAATACGAGAAGTGTTTCTGATCCGAATACTTCATTTATGGGTGATATCCATCTAAGAAAGCTCCAGAAACACTACTAAAACATATGTGTATCTTCTTCGAGTACATCTAAGGGTGGTAACCTTCCACTAAAACACCAGGAGAAAGCATGCAATACCACTCTTAGCGCTTCGTATCTGAGTACTTTATTTATGGGTGATTACTATTCAAGCAAACACTACAAAAACATCTTATCCTACTACAATAAGTGTTTCTGATTCAGGAACTTCATTTATGGGCAGTAACCTTTCAAGAAAACTCCACAGAATTATTGGCTACTAAGAGAAGTGTTTCTTCTTTGAGTACTACATTTAAGGGTGGTAACATTTCACTACAAAACCATGAAGAATCATAGAATACAATTCTAAGTGCTTCATTTTTTAATACTTCATTTATAAGTGGTGACCATTCAAGAAAACACCACAAAGCATCTTATCCTACAATGAGAAGTGTTTCATCTTCGAGTACTTCATTTGAGAGTGGTAATCATTCAATAAACACCACGAACAATCACAGAAACCACTCAAAGTGTTTCATGTTTGGGTACTTCATTTATGAGTGTTAACCATTCAAGAAAACGCCACAAATCATCTTTATCCTACTACGAGAAGTGTTTCTCATCCGAATACTTCATTTATGGGTAATATCCTTCCAAGAACGCTCCACAAAGCATCATAGCCTACGAACAGATGTGTATCTTCTTCGAGTACATCTAAGGGTGGTAACCATTCACTAACGCACCACGAAAAACATGGAATACTACTCTAAGTACTTCATTTATGGGTTTTAAATATTAAAGAAAACAACACAAATCATCATATCCTAGTACGAGAAGTGTTTCTCATTCAGGTACTTCATTTATCGAGCGTAATCATATGCTCCTAACGGAAGTGTTTCTTCTTCGAGTACTTCATTTGAGGGTGGTACCCTTTCACCAAAACACCACGAAGAAGCACATAATACCACTGTAAGAGATTTATGTCTGAGTACTTCCTTTATGAGTGGTAACCATTCAAGAAAACACCACAAATCATCTTTATCCCACTACGAAAAGTGTTTCTCATCCGAACACTTCATTTATGGGTGATATCCTTCTAAGAAAGCTCCACAAAGCATCATAGCCTACGAACTGATGTGTATCTTCTTCGAGTACATCTAAGGGTGGTACCTTTCACTAAAGCACCAGGAAAACGCATGCAATACCACTCTAAGCGCTTCATATCTGAGTACTTCATTTATGGGTGATAACTATTTAAGCAAACACTACAAAACATTTTATCTAACTACAATAAGTATTTCTGATTCATGTACTTCATTTATGAGTGGTACCTTTCAGGAAAACTCCACAAAGAATCATAGGCTACTAAGAAAAGTGTTTCTTCATTTAGTACTACATTTAAGGGTGGTAACATTTCACTACAACACCATGAAGAATCATAGAATATTATTCTAAGTGCTTCATGTCCGAGTACTTCATTTATGAGTGATAACCATTCACGAAAACACCACAAAGCATCTTATCCTACAATGAGAAGTATTTCTTCTTCGAGTACTTCATTTGAGGGTGGTAATCTTTCAATAAACACCACGAACAAGCACAAAAATCACTCTAAGTGTTTCATGCTTGAGTACTTCATTTCTGAGTGGTAACCATTCAAGAAAATACCACAAATCATCTTTATCCTACTACAAGAAGTGTTTCTTTTTCGAATACTTCATTTATGGGTGTTATCCTTCTAAGAAAACTCAACAAAGCATCCTAGCCTACGACCACAAGTGTATCCTACTACGAGAAGTGTTACTAATATGAATACTACATTTATGGGTGATATGCTACGAACATAACTCCACAAAGAATCATGGCCTAGGACCGTAAGTGTTTCTTCTTTGAGTACATCTAAGGGTGGTCACCTTTCACTAAAGCACCACGAATAAGAATGGAATACCACTCTAAGTGCTTCATATCCGAGTACTTCATTTATGGGTAGTAAATATTAAAGAAAACACCACAAAGCATCATATCCTAGTACGAGAAGTGTTTCTCATTCAGGTACTACATTTACGAATGGTAACATTTCAAGAAAACTCCAAAAAGAATCATAGGCTCCTAAGGGAAGTGTTTCATTCTCGAGTACTTCATTTGAGGGTGGTATCCTTTCACTAAAACACCACAAAGAAGCATATATTACCACTCTAAGTGATTCATTTCTGAGTACTTCCTTTTTGAGTGGTAACCATTCAAGAAAACATCACAAATCGTCTTTATCCTACTACGAGAAGTGTTTCTCATCCGAATACTTCAATTATGGGTGATATCCTTCTAAGAAAGCTCCACAAAGTATCATAGCCTACGAACATATGTGTATCTTCTTCGAGTACATCTAAGGGTGGTACCTTTCACTAAAGCACCAAGAAGGCGCATGCAATACCACTCTAAGCGCTTCATATCTGAGTACTTCTTTATGGGTGGTAACTATTTAAGCAAACACTACGAAACATCTTATTCTACTACAATAAATGTTTCTTATTCATGTACTTCATTTATGAGTGGTAACCTTTCAAGAAAACTCCACAAAGAATTATAGGCTACTAAGAGAAGTGTTTCTTCATTGAGTACTTCATTTAAGGGTGGTAACCTTTTACTACAACACCATGAAGAATCATAGAATACTATTCTAAGTGCTTCATTTTTTAATACTTCATTTATAAGTGGTAACCATTCAAGAAAACACCACAAAGCATCTTATCCTACAATGAGAAGTGTCTTTTCTTCGAGTACATCATTTGGGGGTGGTAATCATTCAATAAACACCACGAACATTCACAGAAACCACTCTAAGTGTTTCATTTCTGTGTACTTCATTTATGAGTAGTAACCATTCAAGAAAACACCACAAATCATCTTTATCCTACAACGAGAAGAGTTTCTTTTCTGAATACTTCATTTATGGGTGATATCCTTCTAATAAAGCTCCACAAAGCATCATAGCCTACGAACATATGTGTATTATCTTCTTCGAGTACATCTAAGGGTTGTACCTTTCACTAAAGCACCAGGAAGACGCATGCAATACCACTCTAAGTGCTTCATATCTGAGTACTTCTTTACGGGTGGTAACGATTTAAGCAAACACTACGAAACATCTTATTCTACTACAATAAGTATTTCTGATTCATGTACTTCATTTATGACTGGTAATCTTTCAAGAAAACTCTACAATGAATAGGCTACTAAGAGAAGTGTTTCTTCATTGAGTACTTCATTTAAGGGTGGTAACCTTTTACTACAACACCATGAAGAATCATAGAATACTATTCTAAGTGCTTCATTTCCGAGTACTTCATTTATTAGTGATAACCATTCACGAAAACACCACAAAGCATCTTATCCTACAACGAGAAGTATTTCTTCTTCGAGTACTTCATTCGAGGGTGGTAATTTTCAATAAATACCACGAACAAGCACAAAAACCACTCTAAGTGTTTCATGTCTGAGTACTTCATTTATGAGTGGTAACCATTCAAGAAAACACCACAAAGCATCTTATCCTACTACAAGAAGTGTTTCTTTTCCGAATACTTCATTTATGGGTGTTATACTTCTAAGAAAACTCAACAAAGCATCCTAGCTTACGACCACAAGTGTATCCTACTACGAGAAGTGTTACTGATCTAAGTACTGCATTTATGGGTGATATGCTACGAAGAAAACTCCACAAAGAATCATGGCCTACGACCATAAGTGTTTCTTCTTTGAGTACATCTAAGGGTGGTAACCTTTCACTAAAGAACCACAAAGAAAATACTAGTAAATAATAAAGAAAACACCACAAAGCATCATATTCTAAAACGAGAAGTGTTTCTCATTCACGTGCTTCATTTACGCATGGTAACCTTTCAGGAAAACTGCACAAAGAATCATTGGCTCCTAAGGAAAGTGTTTCTTCTTCGAGTACATCATTTGAGGGTGATAACCTTCCACTAAAACACCACAAAGAAGCACAGAATACCACTCTAAGTGATTCACGTCTAAGTACTTCCTTTATCCTTCTAAGAAAACACCACAAATTATCTTTATCCTACTACGAGAAGTGTTTCTCATCTGAATACTTCATTTATGGGTGATATCCTTCTATGAAAGCTGCACAAACCATCAAAGTTTACGAACAGATTTGTATCTTCTTCGAGTACATCTAAGGTTGGTAACCTTTCCCTAAAGCACTAGGAAGAAGCATGCAATACCACTCTAAGAGTTTCATATATGAGTACTTCATTTATGGGTGGTTACTATTCAAGAAAACACTGCGATACATCTTATCCTACTACAAGAAGTGTTTACTTCTTTCTTTCAAGAAAACACCACAAAGAATCATAGGCAACTAAGAGAAGTGTTTCTCCTTTGAGTGGTAACCTTTCACTACAACACCATGAAGAATCATAAATACTATTCTAAGTGCTTAATATCCGAGTACTTCATTTATGAGTGGTAAACATTCAAGAAAACACCACAAAGCATCTTATCCTACAACGAGAAGTGTTTCTTCTTCGAGTACTTTATTTGAGGGTGGTAATCTTTCTATAAATATCATGAACAATCACAAAAACCACTCTAAGTGTTTAATGTCTGAGTACTTTATTTTTGAGTGCTAATCATTCAAGAAAACACCACAAATCATATTTATCCTACTACGAGAAGTGTTTCTTTTCCGAATACTTCATTTATGGGTGCAAGCACCTTCCAAGAAAACTCCATAAAGCATCCTAGCTTACGACAACAAGTGTATCCAACTACGAGAAGTGTTTCTGATCCGAATACTTCATTTATGGGTGATATGCTATGAAGAAAACTCCACGAAGAATCATAGCCTACGACCACAAGTGTTTCTTCTTCGAGTACATCTTTGGGTGGTAACCTTTCACAAAAGCACCACAAACAAGTATGGAATACCACTCTAAGTGCTTCATATCTGAATACTTTTTTTGTGGATAGTAAATATTGATGAAAACACAACAAACCATCATATCATAGTACAAGAAGTGTTTCTCATTCAGGTACTTCATTTACGGATGGTAACCTTTAAAGAAAACTCCACAAAGAATCATAGGCTCCTAAGGGAAGTGTTTCTCTTCGAGTACTTCGTTTGAGGGTGATAACCTTTCACTAAAACACCACGAAGAAGCACAGAATATCACTCTAAGTGATTCATGTCTAAGCACTTCTTTTATGAGTGGTAACCATTCAAAAAAACACCACAAATCTTATGTATCCTAATACGAGAAGTGTTTCTGATCCGAATACTTCATTTATGGGTGATATCCATCTAAGAAAGCTCCAGAAACACTACTAAAACATATGTGTATCTTCTTCGAGTACATCTAAGGGTGGTAACCTTCCACTAAAACACCAGGAGAAAGCATGCAATACCACTCTTAGCGCTTCGTATCTGAGTACTTTATTTATGGGTGATTACTATTCAAGCAAACACTACAAAAACATCTTATCCTACTACAATAAGTGTTTCTGATTCAGGAACTTCATTTATGGGCAGTAACCTTTCAAGAAAACTCCACAAAGAATTATTGGCTACTAAGAGAAGTGTTTCTTCTTTGAGTACTACATTTAAGGGTGGTAACATTTCACTACAAAACCATGAAGAATCATAGAATACAATTCTAAGTGCTTCATTTTTTAATACTTCATTTATAAGTGGTGACCATTCAAGAAAACACCACAAAGCATCTTATCCTACAATGAGAAGTGTTTCATCTTCGAGTACTTCATTTGAGAGTGGTAATCATTCAATAAACACCACGAACAATCACAGAAACCACTCAAAGTGTTTCATGTTTGGGTACTTCATTTATGAGTGTTAACCATTCAAGAAAACGCCACAAATCATCTTTATCCTACTACGAGAAGTGTTTCTCATCCGAATACTTCATTTATGGGTAATATCCTTCCAAGAACGCTCCACAAAGCATCATAGCCTACGAACAGATGTGTATCTTCTTCGAGTACATCTAAGGGTGGTAACCATTCACTAACGCACCACGAAAAACATGGAATACTACTCTAAGTACTTCATTTATGGGTTTTAAATATTAAAGAAAACAACACAAATCATCATATCCTAGTACGAGAAGTGTTTCTCATTCAGGTACTTCATTTATCGAGCGTAATCATATGCTCCTAACGGAAGTGTTTCTTCTTCGAGTACTTCATTTGAGGGTGGTACCCTTTCACCAAAACACCACGAAGAAGCACATAATACCACTGTAAGAGATTTATGTCTGAGTACTTCCTTTATGAGTGGTAACCATTCAAGAAAACACCACAAATCATCTTTATCCCACTACGAAAAGTGTTTCTCATCCGAACACTTCATTTATGGGTGATATCCTTCTAAGAAAGCTCCACAAAGCATCATAGCCTACGAACTGATGTGTATCTTCTTCGAGTACATCTAAGGGTGGTACCTTTCACTAAAGCACCAGGAAAACGCATGCAATACCACTCTAAGCGCTTCATATCTGAGTACTTCATTTATGGGTGATAACTATTTAAGCAAACACTACAAAACATTTTATCTAACTACAATAAGTATTTCTGATTCATGTACTTCATTTATGAGTGGTACCTTTCAGGAAAACTCCACAAAGAATCATAGGCTACTAAGAAAAGTGTTTCTTCATTTAGTACTACATTTAAGGGTGGTAACATTTCACTACAACACCATGAAGAATCATAGAATATTATTCTAAGTGCTTCATGTCCGAGTACTTCATTTATGAGTGATAACCATTCACGAAAACACCACAAAGCATCTTATCCTACAATGAGAAGTATTTCTTCTTCGAGTACTTCATTTGAGGGTGGTAATCTTTCAATAAACACCACGAACAAGCACAAAAATCACTCTAAGTGTTTCATGCTTGAGTACTTCATTTCTGAGTGGTAACCATTCAAGAAAATACCACAAATCATCTTTATCCTACTACAAGAAGTGTTTCTTTTTCGAATACTTCATTTATGGGTGTTATCCTTCTAAGAAAACTCAACAAAGCATCCTAGCCTACGACCACAAGTGTATCCTACTACGAGAAGTGTTACTAATATGAATACTACATTTATGGGTGATATGCTACGAAGATAACTCCACAAAGAATCATGGCCTAGGACCGTAAGTGTTTCTTCTTTGAGTACATCTAAGGGTGGTCACCTTTCACTAAAGCACCACGAATAAGAATGGAATACCACTCTAAGTGCTTCATATCCGAGTACTTCATTTATGGGTAGTAAATATTAAAGAAAACACCACAAAGCATCATATCCTAGTACGAGAAGTGTTTCTCATTCAGGTACTACATTTACGAATGGTAACATTTCAAGAAAACTCCAAAAAGAATCATAGGCTCCTAAGGGAAGTGTTTCATTCTCGAGTACTTCATTTGAGGGTGGTATCCTTTCACTAAAACACCACAAAGAAGCATATATTACCACTCTAAGTGATTCATTTCTGAGTACTTCCTTTTTGAGTGGTAACCATTCAAGAAAACATCACAAATCGTCTTTATCCTACTACGAGAAGTGTTTCTCATCCGAATACTTCAATTATGGGTGATATCCTTCTAAGAAAGCTCCACAAAGTATCATAGCCTACGAACATATGTGTATCTTCTTCGAGTACATCTAAGGGTGGTACCTTTCACTAAAGCACCAAGAAGGCGCATGCAATACCACTCTAAGCGCTTCATATCTGAGTACTTCTTTATGGGTGGTAACTATTTAAGCAAACACTACGAAACATCTTATTCTACTACAATAAATGTTTCTTATTCATGTACTTCATTTATGAGTGGTAACCTTTCAAGAAAACTCCACAAAGAATTATAGGCTACTAAGAGAAGTGTTTCTTCATTGAGTACTTCATTTAAGGGTGGTAACCTTTTACTACAACACCATGAAGAATCATAGAATACTATTCTAAGTGCTTCATTTTTTAATACTTCATTTATAAGTGGTAACCATTCAAGAAAACACCACAAAGCATCTTATCCTACAATGAGAAGTGTCTTTTCTTCGAGTACATCATTTGGGGGTGGTAATCATTCAATAAACACCACGAACATTCACAGAAACCACTCTAAGTGTTTCATTTCTGTGTACTTCATTTATGAGTAGTAACCATTCAAGAAAACACCACAAATCATCTTTATCCTACAACGAGAAGAGTTTCTTTTCTGAATACTTCATTTATGGGTGATATCCTTCTAATAAAGCTCCACAAAGCATCATAGCCTACGAACATATGTGTATTATCTTCTTCGAGTACATCTAAGGGTTGTACCTTTCACTAAAGCACCAAGAAGACGCATGCAATACCACTCTAAGTGCTTCATATCTGAGTACTTCTTTACGGGTGGTAACGATTTAAGCAAACACTACGAAACATCTTATTCTACTACAATAAGTATTTCTGATTCATGTACTTCATTTATGGCTGGTAATCTTTCAAGAAAACTCTACAATGAATAGGCTACTAAGAGAAGTGTTTCTTCATTGAGTACTTCATTTAAGGGTGGTAACCTTTTACTACAACACCATGAAGAATCATAGAATACTATTCTAAGTGCTTCATTTCCGAGTACTTCATTTATTAGTGATAACCATTCACGAAAACACCACAAAGCATCTTATCCTACAACGAGAAGTATTTCTTCTTCGAGTACTTCATTCGAGGGTGGTAATTTTCAATAAATACCACGAACAAGCACAAAAACCACTCTAAGTGTTTCATGTCTGAGTACTTCATTTATGAGTGGTAACCATTCAAGAAAACACCACAAAGCATCTTATCCTACTACAAGAAGTGTTTCTTTTCCGAATACTTCATTTATGGGTGTTATACTTCTAAGAAAACTCAACAAAGCATCCTAGCTTACGACCACAAGTGTATCCTACTACGAGAAGTGTTACTGATCTAAGTACTGCATTTATGGGTGATATGCTACGAAGAAAACTCCACAAAGAATCATGGCCTACGACCATAAGTGTTTCTTCTTTGAGTACATCTAAGGGTGGTAACCTTTCACTAAAGAACCACAAAGAAAATACTAGTAAATAATAAAGAAAACACCACAAAGCATCATATTCTAAAACGAGAAGTGTTTCTCATTCACGTGCTTCATTTACGCATGGTAACCTTTCAGGAAAACTGCACAAAGAATCATTGGCTCCTAAGGAAAGTGTTTCTTCTTCGAGTACATCATTTGAGGGTGATAACCTTCCACTAAAACACCACAAAGAAGCACAGAATACCACTCTAAGTGATTCACGTCTAAGTACTTCCTTTATCCTTCTAAGAAAACACCACAAATTATCTTTATCCTACTACGAGAAGTGTTTCTCATCTGAATACTTCATTTATGGGTGATATCCTTCTATGAAAGCTGCACAAACCATCAAAGTTTACGAACAGATTTGTATCTTCTTCGAGTACATCTAAGGTTGGTAACCTTTCCCTAAAGCACTAGGAAGAAGCATGCAATACCACTCTAAGAGTTTCATATATGAGTACTTCATTTATGGGTGGTTACTATTCAAGAAAACACTGCGATACATCTTATCCTACTACAAGAAGTGTTTACTTCTTTCTTTCAAGAAAACACCACAAAGAATCATAGGCAACTAAGAGAAGTGTTTCTCCTTTGAGTGGTAACCTTTCACTACAACACCATGAAGAATCATAAATACTATTCTAAGTGCTTAATATCCGAGTACTTCATTTATGAGTGGTAAACATTCAAGAAAACACCACAAAGCATCTTATCCTACAACGAGAAGTGTTTCTTCTTCGAGTACTTTATTTGAGGGTGGTAATCTTTCTATAAATATCATGAACAATCACAAAAACCACTCTAAGTGTTTAATGTCTGAGTACTTTATTTTTGAGTGCTAATCATTCAAGAAAACACCACAAATCATATTTATCCTACTACGAGAAGTGTTTCTTTTCCGAATACTTCATTTATGGGTGCAAGCACCTTCCAAGAAAACTCCATAAAGCATCCTAGCTTACGACAACAAGTGTATCCAACTACGAGAAGTGTTTCTGATCCGAATACTTCATTTATGGGTGATATGCTATGAAGAAAACTCCACGAAGAATCATAGCCTACGACCACAAGTGTTTCTTCTTCGAGTACATCTTTGGGTGGTAACCTTTCACAAAAGCACCACAAACAAGTATGGAATACCACTCTAAGTGCTTCATATCTGAATACTTTTTTTGTGGATAGTAAATATTGATGAAAACACAACAAACCATCATATCATAGTACAAGAAGTGTTTCTCATTCAGGTACTTCATTTACGGATGGTAACCTTTAAAGAAAACTCCACAAAGAATCATAGGCTCCTAAGGGAAGTGTTTCTCTTCGAGTACTTCGTTTGAGGGTGATAACCTTTCACTAAAACACCACGAAGAAGCACAGAATATCACTCTAAGTGATTCATGTCTAAGCACTTCTTTTATGAGTGGTAACCATTCAAAAAAACACCACAAATCTTATGTATCCTAATACGAGAAGTGTTTCTGATCCGAATACTTCATTTATGGGTGATATCCATCTAAGAAAGCTCCAGAAACACTACTAAAACATATGTGTATCTTCTTCGAGTACATCTAAGGGTGGTAACCTTCCACTAAAACACCAGGAGAAAGCATGCAATACCACTCTTAGCGCTTCGTATCTGAGTACTTTATTTATGGGTGATTACTATTCAAGCAAACACTACAAAAACATCTTATCCTACTACAATAAGTGTTTCTGATTCAGGAACTTCATTTATGGGCAGTAACCTTTCAAGAAAACTCCACAAAGAATTATTGGCTACTAAGAGAAGTGTTTCTTCTTTGAGTACTACATTTAAGGGTGGTAACATTTCACTACAAAACCATGAAGAATCATAGAATACAATTCTAAGTGCTTCATTTTTTAATACTTCATTTATAAGTGGTGACCATTCAAGAAAACACCACAAAGCATCTTATCCTACAATGAGAAGTGTTTCATCTTCGAGTACTTCATTTGAGAGTGGTAATCATTCAATAAACACCACGAACAATCACAGAAACCACTCAAAGTGTTTCATGTTTGGGTACTTCATTTATGAGTGTTAACCATTCAAGAAAACGCCACAAATCATCTTTATCCTACTACGAGAAGTGTTTCTCATCCGAATACTTCATTTATGGGTAATATCCTTCCAAGAACGCTCCACAAAGCATCATAGCCTACGAACAGATGTGTATCTTCTTCGAGTACATCTAAGGGTGGTAACCATTCACTAACGCACCACGAAAAACATGGAATACTACTCTAAGTACTTCATTTATGGGTTTTAAATATTAAAGAAAACAA
This sequence comes from Eleocharis quinqueflora, assembly GCA_964058865.1. Taxonomy (NCBI): domain Eukaryota; kingdom Viridiplantae; phylum Streptophyta; class Magnoliopsida; order Poales; family Cyperaceae; genus Eleocharis; species Eleocharis quinqueflora. Next base: position 85,467 of record CAXKVX010001603.1, on the reverse strand, counting down.
CACAAATCATCATATCCTAGTACGAGAAGTGTTTCTCATTCAGGTACTTCATTTATCGAGCGTAATCATATGCTCCTAACGGAAGTGTTTCTTCTTCGAGTACTTCATTTGAGGGTGGTACCCTTTCACCAAAACACCACGAAGAAGCACATAATACCACTGTAAGAGATTTATGTCTGAGTACTTCCTTTATGAGTGGTAACCATTCAAGAAAACACCACAAATCATCTTTATCCCACTACGAAAAGTGTTTCTCATCCGAACACTTCATTTATGGGTGATATCCTTCTAAGAAAGCTCCACAAAGCATCATAGCCTACGAACTGATGTGTATCTTCTTCGAGTACATCTAAGGGTGGTACCTTTCACTAAAGCACCAGGAAAACGCATGCAATACCACTCTAAGCGCTTCATATCTGAGTACTTCATTTATGGGTGATAACTATTTAAGCAAACACTACAAAACATTTTATCTAACTACAATAAGTATTTCTGATTCATGTACTTCATTTATGAGTGGTACCTTTCAGGAAAACTCCACAAAGAATCATAGGCTACTAAGAAAAGTGTTTCTTCATTTAGTACTACATTTAAGGGTGGTAACATTTCACTACAACACCATGAAGAATCATAGAATATTATTCTAAGTGCTTCATGTCCGAGTACTTCATTTATGAGTGATAACCATTCACGAAAACACCACAAAGCATCTTATCCTACAATGAGAAGTATTTCTTCTTCGAGTACTTCATTTGAGGGTGGTAATCTTTCAATAAACACCACGAACAAGCACAAAAATCACTCTAAGTGTTTCATGCTTGAGTACTTCATTTCTGAGTGGTAACCATTCAAGAAAATACCACAAATCATCTTTATCCTACTACAAGAAGTGTTTCTTTTTCGAATACTTCATTTATGGGTGTTATCCTTCTAAGAAAACTCAACAAAGCATCCTAGCCTACGACCACAAGTGTATCCTACTACGAGAAGTGTTACTAATATGAATACTACATTTATGGGTGATATGCTACGAAGATAACTCCACAAAGAATCATGGCCTAGGACCGTAAGTGTTTCTTCTTTGAGTACATCTAAGGGTGGTCACCTTTCACTAAAGCACCACGAATAAGAATGGAATACCACTCTAAGTGCTTCATATCCGAGTACTTCATTTATGGGTAGTAAATATTAAAGAAAACACCACAAAGCATCATATCCTAGTACGAGAAGTGTTTCTCATTCAGGTACTACATTTACGAATGGTAACATTTCAAGAAAACTCCAAAAAGAATCATAGGCTCCTAAGGGAAGTGTTTCATTCTCGAGTACTTCATTTGAGGGTGGTATCCTTTCACTAAAACACCACAAAGAAGCATATATTACCACTCTAAGTGATTCATTTCTGAGTACTTCCTTTTTGAGTGGTAACCATTCAAGAAAACATCACAAATCGTCTTTATCCTACTACGAGAAGTGTTTCTCATCCGAATACTTCAATTATGGGTGATATCCTTCTAAGAAAGCTCCACAAAGTATCATAGCCTACGAACATATGTGTATCTTCTTCGAGTACATCTAAGGGTGGTACCTTTCACTAAAGCACCAAGAAGGCGCATGCAATACCACTCTAAGCGCTTCATATCTGAGTACTTCTTTATGGGTGGTAACTATTTAAGCAAACACTACGAAACATCTTATTCTACTACAATAAATGTTTCTTATTCATGTACTTCATTTATGAGTGGTAACCTTTCAAGAAAACTCCACAAAGAATTATAGGCTACTAAGAGAAGTGTTTCTTCATTGAGTACTTCATTTAAGGGTGGTAACCTTTTACTACAACACCATGAAGAATCATAGAATACTATTCTAAGTGCTTCATTTTTTAATACTTCATTTATAAGTGATAACCATTCAAGAAAACACCACAAAGCATCTTATCCTACAATGAGAAGTGTCTTTTCTTCGAGTACATCATTTGGGGGTGGTAATCATTCAATAAACACCACGAACATTCACAGAAACCACTCTAAGTGTTTCATTTCTGTGTACTTCATTTATGAGTAGTAACCATTCAAGAAAACACCACAAATCATCTTTATCCTACAACGAGAAGAGTTTCTTTTCTGAATACTTCATTTATGGGTGATATCCTTCTAATAAAGCTCCACAAAGCATCATAGCCTACGAACATATGTGTATTATCTTCTTCGAGTACATCTAAGGGTTGTACCTTTCACTAAAGCACCAAGAAGACGCATGCAATACCACTCTAAGTGCTTCATATCTGAGTACTTCTTTACGGGTGGTAACGATTTAAGCAAACACTACGAAACATCTTATTCTACTACAATAAGTATTTCTGATTCATGTACTTCATTTATGGCTGGTAATCTTTCAAGAAAACTCTACAATGAATAGGCTACTAAGAGAAGTGTTTCTTCATTGAGTACTTCATTTAAGGGTGGTAACCTTTTACTACAACACCATGAAGAATCATAGAATACTATTCTAAGTGCTTCATTTCCGAGTACTTCATTTATTAGTGATAACCATTCACGAAAACACCACAAAGCATCTTATCCTACAACGAGAAGTATTTCTTCTTCGAGTACTTCATTCGAGGGTGGTAATTTTCAATAAATACCACGAACAAGCACAAAAACCACTCTAAGTGTTTCATGTCTGAGTACTTCATTTATGAGTGGTAACCATTCAAGAAAACACCACAAAGCATCTTATCCTACTACAAGAAGTGTTTCTTTTCCGAATACTTCATTTATGGGTGTTATACTTCTAAGAAAACTCAACAAAGCATCCTAGCTTACGACCACAAGTGTATCCTACTACGAGAAGTGTTACTGATCTAAGTACTGCATTTATGGGTGATATGCTACGAAGAAAACTCCACAAAGAATCATGGCCTACGACCATAAGTGTTTCTTCTTTGAGTACATCTAAGGGTGGTAACCTTTCACTAAAGAACCACAAAGAAAATACTAGTAAATAATAAAGAAAACACCACAAAGCATCATATTCTAAAACGAGAAGTGTTTCTCATTCACGTGCTTCATTTACGCATGGTAACCTTTCAGGAAAACTGCACAAAGAATCATTGGCTCCTAAGGAAAGTGTTTCTTCTTCGAGTACATCATTTGAGGGTGATAACCTTCCACTAAAACACCACAAAGAAGCACAGAATACCACTCTAAGTGATTCACGTCTAAGTACTTCCTTTATCCTTCTAAGAAAACACCACAAATTATCTTTATCCTACTACGAGAAGTGTTTCTCATCTGAATACTTCATTTATGGGTGATATCCTTCTATGAAAGCTGCACAAACCATCAAAGTTTACGAACAGATTTGTATCTTCTTCGAGTACATCTAAGGTTGGTAACCTTTCCCTAAAGCACTAGGAAGAAGCATGCAATACCACTCTAAGAGTTTCATATATGAGTACTTCATTTATGGGTGGTTACTATTCAAGAAAACACTGCGATACATCTTATCCTACTACAAGAAGTGTTTACTTCTTTCTTTCAAGAAAACACCACAAAGAATCATAGGCAACTAAGAGAAGTGTTTCTCCTTTGAGTGGTAACCTTTCACTACAACACCATGAAGAATCATAAATACTATTCTAAGTGCTTAATATCCGAGTACTTCATTTATGAGTGGTAAACATTCAAGAAAACACCACAAAGCATCTTATCCTACAACGAGAAGTGTTTCTTCTTCGAGTACTTTATTTGAGGGTGGTAATCTTTCTATAAATATCATGAACAATCACAAAAACCACTCTAAGTGTTTAATGTCTGAGTACTTTATTTTTGAGTGCTAATCATTCAAGAAAACACCACAAATCATATTTATCCTACTACGAGAAGTGTTTCTTTTCCGAATACTTCATTTATGGGTGCAAGCACCTTCCAAGAAAACTCCATAAAGCATCCTAGCTTACGACAACAAGTGTATCCAACTACGAGAAGTGTTTCTGATCCGAATACTTCATTTATGGGTGATATGCTATGAAGAAAACTCCACGAAGAATCATAGCCTACGACCACAAGTGTTTCTTCTTCGAGTACATCTTTGGGTGGTAACCTTTCACAAAAGCACCACAAACAAGTATGGAATACCACTCTAAGTGCTTCATATCTGAATACTTTTTTTGTGGATAGTAAATATTGATGAAAACACAACAAACCATCATATCATAGTACAAGAAGTGTTTCTCATTCAGGTACTTCATTTACGGATGGTAACCTTTAAAGAAAACTCCACAAAGAATCATAGGCTCCTAAGGGAAGTGTTTCTCTTCGAGTACTTCGTTTGAGGGTGATAACCTTTCACTAAAACACCACGAAGAAGCACAGAATATCACTCTAAGTGATTCATGTCTAAGCACTTCTTTTATGAGTGGTAACCATTCAAAAAAACACCACAAATCTTATGTATCCTAATACGAGAAGTGTTTCTGATCCGAATACTTCATTTATGGGTGATATCCATCTAAGAAAGCTCCAGAAACACTACTAAAACATATGTGTATCTTCTTCGAGTACATCTAAGGGTGGTAACCTTCCACTAAAACACCAGGAGAAAGCATGCAATACCACTCTTAGCGCTTCGTATCTGAGTACTTTATTTATGGGTGATTACTATTCAAGCAAACACTACAAAAACATCTTATCCTACTACAATAAGTGTTTCTGATTCAGGAACTTCATTTATGGGCAGTAACCTTTCAAGAAAACTCCACAAAGAATTATTGGCTACTAAGAGAAGTGTTTCTTCTTTGAGTACTACATTTAAGGGTGGTAACATTTCACTACAAAACCATGAAGAATCATAGAATACAATTCTAAGTGCTTCATTTTTTAATACTTCATTTATAAGTGGTGACCATTCAAGAAAACACCACAAAGCATCTTATCCTACAATGAGAAGTGTTTCATCTTCGAGTACTTCATTTGAGAGTGGTAATCATTCAATAAACACCACGAACAATCACAGAAACCACTCAAAGTGTTTCATGTTTGGGTACTTCATTTATGAGTGTTAACCATTCAAGAAAACGCCACAAATCATCTTTATCCTACTACGAGAAGTGTTTCTCATCCGAATACTTCATTTATGGGTAATATCCTTCCAAGAACGCTCCACAAAGCATCATAGCCTACGAACAGATGTGTATCTTCTTCGAGTACATCTAAGGGTGGTAACCATTCACTAACGCACCACGAAAAACATGGAATACTACTCTAAGTACTTCATTTATGGGTTTTAAATATTAAAGAAAACAACACAAATCATCATATCCTAGTACGAGAAGTGTTTCTCATTCAGGTACTTCATTTATCGAGCGTAATCATATGCTCCTAACGGAAGTGTTTCTTCTTCGAGTACTTCATTTGAGGGTGGTACCCTTTCACCAAAACACCACGAAGAAGCACATAATACCACTGTAAGAGATTTATGTCTGAGTACTTCCTTTATGAGTGGTAACCATTCAAGAAAACACCACAAATCATCTTTATCCCACTACGAAAAGTGTTTCTCATCCGAACACTTCATTTATGGGTGATATCCTTCTAAGAAAGCTCCACAAAGCATCATAGCCTACGAACTGATGTGTATCTTCTTCGAGTACATCTAAGGGTGGTACCTTTCACTAAAGCACCAGGAAAACGCATGCAATACCACTCTAAGCGCTTCATATCTGAGTACTTCATTTATGGGTGATAACTATTTAAGCAAACACTACAAAACATTTTATCTAACTACAATAAGTATTTCTGATTCATGTACTTCATTTATGAGTGGTACCTTTCAGGAAAACTCCACAAAGAATCATAGGCTACTAAGAAAAGTGTTTCTTCATTTAGTACTACATTTAAGGGTGGTAACATTTCACTACAACACCATGAAGAATCATAGAATATTATTCTAAGTGCTTCATGTCCGAGTACTTCATTTATGAGTGATAACCATTCACGAAAACACCACAAAGCATCTTATCCTACAATGAGAAGTATTTCTTCTTCGAGTACTTCATTTGAGGGTGGTAATCTTTCAATAAACACCACGAACAAGCACAAAAATCACTCTAAGTGTTTCATGCTTGAGTACTTCATTTCTGAGTGGTAACCATTCAAGAAAATACCACAAATCATCTTTATCCTACTACAAGAAGTGTTTCTTTTTCGAATACTTCATTTATGGGTGTTATCCTTCTAAGAAAACTCAACAAAGCATCCTAGCCTACGACCACAAGTGTATCCTACTACGAGAAGTGTTACTAATATGAATACTACATTTATGGGTGATATGCTACGAAGATAACTCCACAAAGAATCATGGCCTAGGACCGTAAGTGTTTCTTCTTTGAGTACATCTAAGGGTGGTCACCTTTCACTAAAGCACCACGAATAAGAATGGAATACCACTCTAAGTGCTTCATATCCGAGTACTTCATTTATGGGTAGTAAATATTAAAGAAAACACCACAAAGCATCATATCCTAGTACGAGAAGTGTTTCTCATTCAGGTACTACATTTACGAATGGTAACATTTCAAGAAAACTCCAAAAAGAATCATAGGCTCCTAAGGGAAGTGTTTCATTCTCGAGTACTTCATTTGAGGGTGGTATCCTTTCACTAAAACACCACAAAGAAGCATATATTACCACTCTAAGTGATTCATTTCTGAGTACTTCCTTTTTGAGTGGTAACCATTCAAGAAAACATCACAAATCGTCTTTATCCTACTACGAGAAGTGTTTCTCATCCGAATACTTCAATTATGGGTGATATCCTTCTAAGAAAGCTCCACAAAGTATCATAGCCTACGAACATATGTGTATCTTCTTCGAGTACATCTAAGGGTGGTACCTTTCACTAAAGCACCAAGAAGGCGCATGCAATACCACTCTAAGCGCTTCATATCTGAGTACTTCTTTATGGGTGGTAACTATTTAAGCAAACACTACGAAACATCTTATTCTACTACAATAAATGTTTCTTATTCATGTACTTCATTTATGAGTGGTAACCTTTCAAGAAAACTCCACAAAGAATTATAGGCTACTAAGAGAAGTGCTTCTTCATTGAGTACTTCATTTAAGGGTGGTAACCTTTTACTACAACACCATGAAGAATCATAGAATACTATTCTAAGTGCTTCATTTTTTAATACTTCATTTATAAGTGGTAACCATTCAAGAAAACACCACAAAGCATCTTATCCTACAATGAGAAGTGTCTTTTCTTCGAGTACATCATTTGGGGGTGGTAATCATTCAATAAACACCACGAACATTCACAGAAACCACTCTAAGTGTTTCATTTCTGTGTACTTCATTTATGAGTAGTAACCATTCAAGAAAACACCACAAATCATCTTTATCCTACAACGAGAAGAGTTTCTTTTCTGAATACTTCATTTATGGGTGATATCCTTCTAATAAAGCTCCACAAAGCATCATAGCCTACGAACATATGTGTATTATCTTCTTCGAGTACATCTAAGGGTTGTACCTTTCACTAAAGCACCAGGAAGACGCATGCAATACCACTCTAAGTGCTTCATATCTGAGTACTTCTTTACGGGTGGTAACGATTTAAGCAAACACTACGAAACATCTTATTCTACTACAATAAGTATTTCTGATTCATGTACTTCATTTATGACTGGTAATCTTTCAAGAAAACTCTACAATGAATAGGCTACTAAGAGAAGTGTTTCTTCATTGAGTACTTCATTTAAGGGTGGTAACCTTTTACTACAACACCATGAAGAATCATAGAATACTATTCTAAGTGCTTCATTTCCGAGTACTTCATTTATTAGTGATAACCATTCACGAAAACACCACAAAGCATCTTATCCTACAACGAGAAGTATTTCTTCTTCGAGTACTTCATTCGAGGGTGGTAATTTTCAATAAATACCACGAACAAGCACAAAAACCACTCTAAGTGTTTCATGTCTGAGTACTTCATTTATGAGTGGTAACCATTCAAGAAAACACCACAAAGCATCTTATCCTACTACAAGAAGTGTTTCTTTTCCGAATACTTCATTTATGGGTGTTATACTTCTAAGAAAACTCAACAAAGCATCCTAGCTTACGACCACAAGTGTATCCTACTACGAGAAGTGTTACTGATCTAAGTACTGCATTTATGGGTGATATGCTACGAAGAAAACTCCACAAAGAATCATGGCCTACGACCATAAGTGTTTCTTCTTTGAGTACATCTAAGGGTGGTAACCTTTCACTAAAGAACCACAAAGAAAATACTAGTAAATAATAAAGAAAACACCACAAAGCATCATATTCTAAAACGAGAAGTGTTTCTCATTCACGTGCTTCATTTACGCATGGTAACCTTTCAGGAAAACTGCACAAAGAATCATTGGCTCCTAAGGAAAGTGTTTCTTCTTCGAGTACATCATTTGAGGGTGATAACCTTCCACTAAAACACCACAAAGAAGCACAGAATACCACTCTAAGTGATTCACGTCTAAGTACTTCCTTTATCCTTCTAAGAAAACACCACAAATTATCTTTATCCTACTACGAGAAGTGTTTCTCATCTGAATACTTCATTTATGGGTGATATCCTTCTATGAAAGCTGCACAAACCATCAAAGTTTACGAACAGATTTGTATCTTCTTCGAGTACATCTAAGGTTGGTAACCTTTCCCTAAAGCACTAGGAAGAAGCATGCAATACCACTCTAAGAGTTTCATATATGAGTACTTCATTTATGGGTGGTTACTATTCAAGAAAACACTGCGATACATCTTATCCTACTACAAGAAGTGTTTACTTCTTTCTTTCAAGAAAACACCACAAAGAATCATAGGCAACTAAGAGAAGTGTTTCTCCTTTGAGTGGTAACCTTTCACTACAACACCATGAAGAATCATAAATACTATTCTAAGTGCTTAATATCCGAGTACTTCATTTATGAGTGGTAAACATTCAAGAAAACACCACAAAGCATCTTATCCTACAACGAGAAGTGTTTCTTCTTCGAGTACTTTATTTGAGGGTGGTAATCTTTCTATAAATATCATGAACAATCACAAAAACCACTCTAAGTGTTTAATGTCTGAGTACTTTATTTTTGAGTGCTAATCATTCAAGAAAACACCACAAATCATATTTATCCTACTACGAGAAGTGTTTCTTTTCCGAATACTTCATTTATGGGTGCAAGCACCTTCCAAGAAAACTCCATAAAGCATCCTAGCTTACGACAACAAGTGTATCCAACTACGAGAAGTGTTTCTGATCCGAATACTTCATTTATGGGTGATATGCTATGAAGAAAACTCCACGAAGAATCATAGCCTACGACCACAAGTGTTTCTTCTTCGAGTACATCTTTGGGTGGTAACCTTTCACAAAAGCACCACAAACAAGTATGGAATACCACTCTAAGTGCTTCATATCTGAATACTTTTTTTGTGGATAGTAAATATTGATGAAAACACAACAAACCATCATATCATAGTACAAGAAGTGTTTCTCATTCAGGTACTTCATTTACGGATGGTAACCTTTAAAGAAAACTCCACAAAGAATCATAGGCTCCTAAGGGAAGTGTTTCTCTTCGAGTACTTCGTTTGAGGGTGATAACCTTTCACTAAAACACCACGAAGAAGCACAGAATATCACTCTAAGTGATTCATGTCTAAGCACTTCTTTTATGAGTGGTAACCATTCAAAAAAACACCACAAATCTTATGTATCCTAATACGAGAAGTGTTTCTGATCCGAATACTTCATTTATGGGTGATATCCATCTAAGAAAGCTCCAGAAACACTACTAAAACATATGTGTATCTTCTTCGAGTACATCTAAGGGTGGTAACCTTCCACTAAAACACCAGGAGAAAGCATGCAATACCACTCTTAGCGCTTCGTATCTGAGTACTTTATTTATGGGTGATTACTATTCAAGCAAACACTACAAAAACATCTTATCCTACTACAATAAGTGTTTCTGATTCAGGAACTTCATTTATGGGCAGTAACCTTTCAAGAAAACTCCACAAAGAATTATTGGCTACTAAGAGAAGTGTTTCTTCTTTGAGTACTACATTTAAGGGTGGTAACATTTCACTACAAAACCATGAAGAATCATAGAATACAATTCTAAGTGCTTCATTTTTTAATACTTCATTTATAAGTGGTGACCATTCAAGAAAACACCACAAAGCATCTTATCCTACAATGAGAAGTGTTTCATCTTCGAGTACTTCATTTGAGAGTGGTAATCATTCAATAAACACCACGAACAATCACAGAAACCACTCAAAGTGTTTCATGTTTGGGTACTTCATTTATGAGTGTTAACCATTCAAGAAAACGCCACAAATCATCTTTATCCTACTACGAGAAGTGTTTCTCATCCGAATACTTCATTTATGGGTAATATCCTTCCAAGAACGCTCCACAAAGCATCATAGCCTACGAACAGATGTGTATCTTCTTCGAGTACATCTAAGGGTGGTAACCATTCACTAACGCACCACGAAAAACATGGAATACTACTCTAAGTACTTCATTTATGGGTTTTAAATATTAAAGAAAACAACACAAATCATCATATCCTAGTACGAGAAGTGTTTCTCATTCAGGTACTTCATTTATCGAGCGTAATCATATGCTCCTAACGGAAGTGTTTCTTCTTCGAGTACTTCATTTGAGGGTGGTACCCTTTCACCAAAACACCACGAAGAAGCACATAATACCACTGTAAGAGATTTATGTCTGAGTACTTCCTTTATGAGTGGTAACCATTCAAGAAAACACCACAAATCATCTTTATCCCACTACGAAAAGTGTTTCTCATCCGAACACTTCATTTATGGGTGATATCCTTCTAAGAAAGCTCCACAAAGCATCATAGCCTACGAACTGATGTGTATCTTCTTCGAGTACATCTAAGGGTGGTACCTTTCACTAAAGCACCAGGAAAACGCATGCAATACCACTCTAAGCGCTTCATATCTGAGTACTTCATTTATGGGTGATAACTATTTAAGCAAACACTACAAAACATTTTATCTAACTACAATAAGTATTTCTGATTCATGTACTTCATTTATGAGTGGTACCTTTCAGGAAAACTCCACAAAGAATCATAGGCTACTAAGAAAAGTGTTTCTTCATTTAGTACTACATTTAAGGGTGGTAACATTTCACTACAACACCATGAAGAATCATAGAATATTATTCTAAGTGCTTCATGTCCGAGTACTTCATTTATGAGTGATAACCATTCACGAAAACACCACAAAGCATCTTATCCTACAATGAGAAGTATTTCTTCTTCGAGTACTTCATTTGAGGGTGGTAATCTTTCAATAAACACCACGAACAAGCACAAAAATCACTCTAAGTGTTTCATGCTTGAGTACTTCATTTCTGAGTGGTAACCATTCAAGAAAATACCACAAATCATCTTTATCCTACTACAAGAAGTGTTTCTTTTTCGAATACTTCACTTATGGGTGTTATCCTTCTAAGAAAACTCAACAAAGCATCCTAGCCTACGACCACAAGTGTATCCTACTACGAGAAGTGTTACTAATATGAATACTACATTTATGGGTGATATGCTACGAAGATAACTCCACAAAGAATCATGGCCTAGGACCGTAAGTGTTTCTTCTTTGAGTACATCTAAGGGTGGTCACCTTTCACTAAAGCACCACGAATAAGAATGGAATACCACTCTAAGTGCTTCATATCCGAGTACTTCATTTATGGGTAGTAAATATTAAAGAAAACACCACAAAGCATCATATCCTAGTACGAGAAGTGTTTCTCATTCAGGTACTACATTTATGAATGGTAACATTTCAAGAAAACTCCAAAAAGAATCATAGGCTCCTAAGGGAAGTGTTTCATTCTCGAGTACTTCATTTGAGGGTGGTATCCTTTCACTAAAACACCACAAAGAAGCATATATTACCACTCTAAGTGATTCATTTCTGAGTACTTCCTTTTTGAGTGGTAACCATTCAAGAAAACATCACAAATCGTCTTTATCCTACTACGAGAAGTGTTTCTCATCCGAATACTTCAATTATGGGTGATATCCTTCTAAGAAAGCTCCACAAAGTATCATAGCCTACGAACATATGTGTATCTTCTTCGAGTACATCTAAGGGTGGTACCTTTCACTAAAGCACCAAGAAGGCGCATGCAATACCACTCTAAGCGCTTCATATCTGAGTACTTCTTTATGGGTGGTAACTATTTAAGCAAACACTACGAAACATCTTATTCTACTACAATAAATGTTTCTTATTCATGTACTTCATTTATGAGTGGTAACCTTTCAAGAAAACTCCACAAAGAATTATAGGCTACTAAGAGAAGTGTTTCTTCATTGAGTACTTCATTTAAGGGTGGTAACCTTTTACTACAACACCATGAAGAATCATAGAATACTATTCTAAGTGCTTCATTTTTTAATACTTCATTTATAAGTGGTAACCATTCAAGAAAACACCACAAAGCATCTTATCCTACAATGAGAAGTGTCTTTTCTTCGAGTACATCATTTGGGGGTGGTAATCATTCAATAAACACCACGAACATTCACAGAAACCACTCTAAGTGTTTCATTTCTGTGTACTTCATTTATGAGTAGTAACCATTCAAGAAAACACCACAAATCATCTTTATCCTACAACGAGAAGAGTTTCTTTTCTGAATACTTCATTTATGGGTGATATCCTTCTAATAAAGCTCCACAAAGCATCATAGCCTACGAACATATGTGTATTATCTTCTTCGAGTACATCTAAGGGTTGTACCTTTCACTAAAGCACCAGGAAGACGCATGCAATACCACTCTAAGTGCTTCATATCTGAGTACTTCTTTACGGGTGGTAACGATTTAAGCAAACACTACGAAACATCTTATTCTACTACAATAAGTATTTCTGATTCATGTACTTCATTTATGACTGGTAATCTTTCAAGAAAACTCTACAATGAATAGGCTACTAAGAGAAGTGTTTCTTCATTGAGTACTTCATTTAAGGGTGGTAACCTTTTACTACAACACCATGAAGAATCATAGAATACTATTCTAAGTGCTTCATTTCCGAGTACTTCATTTATTAGTGATAACCATTCACGAAAACACCACAAAGCATCTTATCCTACAACGAGAAGTATTTCTTCTTCGAGTACTTCATTCGAGGGTGGTAATTTTCAATAAATACCACGAACAAGCACAAAAACCACTCTAAGTGTTTCATGTCTGAGTACTTCATTTATGAGTGGTAACCATTCAAGAAAACACCACAAAGCATCTTATCCTACTACAAGAAGTGTTTCTTTTCCGAATACTTCATTTATGGGTGTTATACTTCTAAGAAAACTCAACAAAGCATCCTAGCTTACGACCACAAGTGTATCCTACTACGAGAAGTGTTACTGATCTAAGTACTGCATTTATGGGTGATATGCTACGAAGAAAACTCCACAAAGAATCATGGCCTACGACCATAAGTGTTTCTTCTTTGAGTACATCTAAGGGTGGTAACCTTTCACTAAAGAACCACAAAGAAAATACTAGTAAATAATAAAGAAAACACCACAAAGCATCATATTCTAAAACGAGAAGTGTTTCTCATTCACGTGCTTCATTTACGCATGGTAACCTTTCAGGAAAACTGCACAAAGAATCATTGGCTCCTAAGGAAAGTGTTTCTTCTTCGAGTACATCATTTGAGGGTGATAACCTTCCACTAAAACACCACAAAGAAGCACAGAATACCACTCTAAGTGATTCACGTCTAAGTACTTCCTTTATCCTTCTAAGAAAACACCACAAATTATCTTTATCCTACTACGAGAAGTGTTTCTCATCTGAATACTTCATTTATGGGTGATATCCTTCTATGAAAGCTGCACAAACCATCAAAGTTTACGAACAGATTTGTATCTTCTTCGAGTACATCTAAGGTTGGTAACCTTTCCCTAAAGCACTAGGAAGAAGCATGCAATACCACTCTAAGAGTTTCATATATGAGTACTTCATTTATGGGTGGTTACTATTCAAGAAAACACTGCGATACATCTTATCCTACTACAAGAAGTGTTTACTTCTTTCTTTCAAGAAAACACCACAAAGAATCATAGGCAACTAAGAGAAGTGTTTCTCCTTTGAGTGGTAACCTTTCACTACAACACCATGAAGAATCATAAATACTATTCTAAGTGCTTAATATCCGAGTACTTCATTTATGAGTGGTAAACATTCAAGAAAACACCACAAAGCATCTTATCCTACAACGAGAAGTGTTTTTTCTTCGAGTACTTTATTTGAGGGTGGTAATCTTTCTATAAATATCATGAACAATCACAAAAACCACTCTAAGTGTTTAATGTCTGAGTACTTTATTTTTGAGTGCTAATCATTCAAGAAAACACCACAAATCATATTTATCCTACTACGAGAAGTGTTTCTTTTCCGAATACTTCATTTATGGGTGCAAGCACCTTCCAAGAAAACTCCATAAAGCATCCTAGCTTACGAAAACAAGTGTATCCAACTACGAGAAGTGTTTCTGATCCGAATACTTCATTTATGGGTGATATGCTATGAAGAAAACTCCACGAAGAATCATAGCCTACGACCACAAGTGTTTCTTCTTCGAGTACATCTTTGGGTGGTAACCTTTCACAAAAGCACCACAAACAAGTATGGAATACCACTCTAAGTGCTTCATATCTGAATACTTTTTTTGTGGATAGTAAATATTGATGAAAACACAACAAACCATCATATCATAGTACAAGAAGTGTTTCTCATTCAGGTACTTCATTTACGGATGGTAACCTTTAAAGAAAACTCCACAAAGAATCATAGGCTCCTAAGGGAAGTGTTTCTCTTCGAGTACTTCGTTTGAGGGTGATAACCTTTCACTAAAACACCACGAAGAAGCACAGAATATCACTCTAAGTGATTCATGTCTAAGCACTTCTTTTATGAGTGGTAACCATTCAAAAAAACACCACAAATCTTATGTATCCTAATACGAGAAGTGTTTCTGGTCCGAATACTTCATTTATGGGTGATATCCATCTAAGAAAGCTCCAGAAACACTACTAAAACATATGTGTATCTTCTTCGAGTACATCTAAGGGTGGTAACCTTCTACTAAAACACCAGGAGAAAGCATGCAATACCACTCTTAGCGCTTCGTATCTGAGTACTTTATTTATGGGTGATTACTATTCAAGCAAACACTACAAAAACATCT
Organism: Eleocharis quinqueflora; assembly: GCA_964058865.1. Classification (NCBI taxonomy): domain Eukaryota; kingdom Viridiplantae; phylum Streptophyta; class Magnoliopsida; order Poales; family Cyperaceae; genus Eleocharis; species Eleocharis quinqueflora. The sequence continues at coordinate 70,156 of CAXKVX010001603.1, read as the reverse complement.
TATCCTACTACAATAAGTGTTTCTGATTCAGGAACTTCATTTATGGGCAGTAACCTTTCAAGAAAACTCCACAAAGAATTATTGGCTACTAAGAGAAGTGTTTCTTCTTTGAGTACTACATTTAAGGGTGGTAACATTTCACTACAAAACCATGAAGAATCATAGAATACAATTCTAAGTGCTTCATTTTTTAATACTTCATTTATAAGTGGTGACCATTCAAGAAAATACCACAAAGCATCTTATCCTACAATGAGAAGTGTTTCATCTTCGAGTACTTCATTTGAGAGTGGTAATCATTCAATAAACACCACGAACAATCACAGAAACCACTCAAAGTGTTTCATGTTTGGGTACTTCATTTATGAGTGTTAACCATTCAAGAAAACGCCACAAATCATCTTTATCCTACTACGAGAAGTGTTTCTCATCCGAATACTTCATTTATGGGTAATATCCTTCCAAGAACGCTCCACAAAGCATCATAGCCTACGAACAGATGTGTATCTTCTTCGAGTACATCTAAGGGTGGTAACCATTCACTAACGCACCACGAAAAACATGGAATACTACTCTAAGTACTTCATTTATGGGTTTTAAATATTAAAGAAAACAACACAAATCATCATATCCTAGTACGAGAAGTGTTTCTCATTCAGGTACTTCATTTATCGAGCGTAATCATATGCTCCTAACGGAAGTGTTTCTTCTTCGAGTACTTCATTTGAGGGTGGTACCCTTTCACCAAAACACCACGAAGAAGCACATAATACCACTGTAAGAGATTTATGTCTGAGTACTTCCTTTATGAGTGGTAACCATTCAAGAAAACACCACAAATCATCTTTATCCCACTACGAAAAGTGTTTCTCATCCGAACACTTCATTTATGGGTGATATCCTTCTAAGAAAGCTCCACAAAGCATCATAGCCTACGAACTGATGTGTATCTTCTTCGAGTACATCTAAGGGTGGTACCTTTCACTAAAGCACCAGGAAAACGCATGCAATACCACTCTAAGCGCTTCATATCTGAGTACTTCATTTATGGGTGATAACTATTTAAGCAAACACTACAAAACATTTTATCTAACTACAATAAGTATTTCTGATTCATGTACTTCATTTATGAGTGGTACCTTTCAGGAAAACTCCACAAAGAATCATAGGCTACTAAGAAAAGTGTTTCTTCATTTAGTACTACATTTAAGGGTGGTAACATTTCACTACAACACCATGAAGAATCATAGAATATTATTCTAAGTGCTTCATGTCCGAGTACTTCATTTATGAGTGATAACCATTCACGAAAACACCACAAAGCATCTTATCCTACAATGAGAAGTATTTCTTCTTCGAGTACTTCATTTGAGGGTGGTAATCTTTCAATAAACACCACGAACAAGCACAAAAATCACTCTAAGTGTTTCATGCTTGAGTACTTCATTTCTGAGTGGTAACCATTCAAGAAAATACCACAAATCATCTTTATCCTACTACAAGAAGTGTTTCTTTTTCGAATACTTCATTTATGGGTGTTATCCTTCTAAGAAAACTCAACAAAGCATCCTAGCCTACGACCACAAGTGTATCCTACTACGAGAAGTGTTACTAATATGAATACTACATTTATGGGTGATATGCTACGAAGATAACTCCACAAAGAATCATGGCCTAGGACCGTAAGTGTTTCTTCTTTGAGTACATCTAAGGGTGGTCACCTTTCACTAAAGCACCACGAATAAGAATGGAATACCACTCTAAGTGCTTCATATCCGAGTACTTCATTTATGGGTAGTAAATATTAAAGAAAACACCACAAAGCATCATATCCTAGTACGAGAAGTGTTTCTCATTCAGGTACTACATTTACGAATGGTAACATTTCAAGAAAACTCCAAAAAGAATCATAGGCTCCTAAGGGAAGTGTTTCATTCTCGAGTACTTCATTTGAGGGTGGTATCCTTTCACTAAAACACCACAAAGAAGCATATATTACCACTCTAAGTGATTCATTTCTGAGTACTTCCTTTTTGAGTGGTAACCATTCAAGAAAACATCACAAATCGTCTTTATCCTACTACGAGAAGTGTTTCTCATCCGAATACTTCAATTATGGGTGATATCCTTCTAAGAAAGCTCCACAAAGTATCATAGCCTACGAACATATGTGTATCTTCTTCGAGTACATCTAAGGGTGGTACCTTTCACTAAAGCACCAAGAAGGCGCATGCAATACCACTCTAAGCGCTTCATATCTGAGTACTTCTTTATGGGTGGTAACTATTTAAGCAAACACTACGAAACATCTTATTCTACTACAATAAATGTTTCTTATTCATGTACTTCATTTATGAGTGGTAACCTTTCAAGAAAACTCCACAAAGAATTATAGGCTACTAAGAGAAGTGTTTCTTCATTGAGTACTTCATTTAAGGGTGGTAACCTTTTACTACAACACCATGAAGAATCATAGAATACTATTCTAAGTGCTTCATTTTTTAATACTTCATTTATAAGTGGTAACCATTCAAGAAAACACCACAAAGCATCTTATCCTACAATGAGAAGTGTCTTTTCTTCGAGTACATCATTTGGGGGTGGTAATCATTCAATAAACACCACGAACATTCACAGAAACCACTCTAAGTGTTTCATTTCTGTGTACTTCATTTATGAGTAGTAACCATTCAAGAAAACACCACAAATCATCTTTATCCTACAACGAGAAGAGTTTCTTTTCTGAATACTTCATTTATGGGTGATATCCTTCTAATAAAGCTCCACAAAGCATCATAGCCTACGAACATATGTGTATTATCTTCTTCGAGTACATCTAAGGGTTGTACCTTTCACTAAAGCACCAGGAAGACGCATGCAATACCACTCTAAGTGCTTCATATCTGAGTACTTCTTTACGGGTGGTAACGATTTAAGCAAACACTACGAAACATCTTATTCTACTACAATAAGTATTTCTGATTCATGTACTTCATTTATGACTGGTAATCTTTCAAGAAAACTCTACAATGAATAGGCTACTAAGAGAAGTGTTTCTTCATTGAGTACTTCATTTAAGGGTGGTAACCTTTTACTACAACACCATGAAGAATCATAGAATACTATTCTAAGTGCTTCATTTCCGAGTACTTCATTTATTAGTGATAACCATTCACGAAAACACCACAAAGCATCTTATCCTACAACGAGAAGTATTTCTTCTTCGAGTACTTCATTCGAGGGTGGTAATTTTCAATAAATACCACGAACAAGCACAAAAACCACTCTAAGTGTTTCATGTCTGAGTACTTCATTTATGAGTGGTAACCATTCAAGAAAACACCACAAAGCATCTTATCCTACTACAAGAAGTGTTTTTTTTCCGAATACTTCATTTATGGGTGTTATACTTCTAAGAAAACTCAACAAAGCATCCTAGCTTACGACCACAAGTGTATCCTACTACGAGAAGTGTTACTGATCTAAGTACTGCATTTATGGGTGATATGCTACGAAGAAAACTCCACAAAGAATCATGGCCTACGACCATAAGTGTTTCTTCTTTGAGTACATCTAAGGGTGGTAACCTTTCACTAAAGAACCACAAAGAAAATACTAGTAAATAATAAAGAAAACACCACAAAGCATCATATTCTAAAACGAGAAGTGTTTCTCATTCACGTGCTTCATTTACGCATGGTAACCTTTCAGGAAAACTGCACAAAGAATCATTGGCTCCTAAGGAAAGTGTTTCTTCTTCGAGTACATCATTTGAGGGTGATAACCTTCCACTAAAACACCACAAAGAAGCACAGAATACCACTCTAAGTGATTCACGTCTAAGTACTTCCTTTATCCTTCTAAGAAAACACCACAAATTATCTTTATCCTACTACGAGAAGTGTTTCTCATCTGAATACTTCATTTATGGGTGATATCCTTCTATGAAAGCTGCACAAACCATCAAAGTTTACGAACAGATTTGTATCTTCTTCGAGTACATCTAAGGTTGGTTACCTTTCCCTAAAGCACTAGGAAGAAGCATGCAATACCACTCTAAGAGTTTCATATATGAGTACTTCATTTATGGGTGGTTACTATTCAAGAAAACACTGCGATACATCTTATCCTACTACAAGAAGTGTTTACTTCTTTCTTTCAAGAAAACACCACAAAGAATCATAGGCAACTAAGAGAAGTGTTTCTCCTTTGAGTGGTAACCTTTCACTACAACACCATGAAGAATCATAAATACTATTCTAAGTGCTTAATATCCGAGTACTTCATTTATGAGTGGTAAACATTCAAGAAAACACCACAAAGCATCTTATCCTACAACGAGAAGTGTTTCTTCTTCGAGTACTTTATTTGAGGGTGGTAATCTTTCTATAAATATCATGAACAATCACAAAAACCACTCTAAGTGTTTAATGTCTGAGTACTTTATTTTTGAGTGCTAATCATTCAAGAAAACACCACAAATCATATTTATCCTACTACGAGAAGTGTTTCTTTTCCGAATACTTCATTTATGGGTGCAAGCACCTTCCAAGAAAACTCCATAAAGCATCCTAGCTTACGACAACAAGTGTATCCAACTACGAGAAGTGTTTCTGATCCGAATACTTCATTTATGGGTGATATGCTATGAAGAAAACTCCACGAAGAATCATAGCCTACGACCACAAGTGTTTCTTCTTCGAGTACATCTTTGGGTGGTAACCTTTCACAAAAGCACCACAAACAAGTATGGAATACCACTCTAAGTGCTTCATATCTGAATACTTTTTTTGTGGATAGTAAATATTGATGAAAACACAACAAACCATCATATCATAGTACAAGAAGTGTTTCTCATTCAGGTACTTCATTTACGGATGGTAACCTTTAAAGAAAACTCCACAAAGAATCATAGGCTCCTAAGGGAAGTGTTTCTCTTCGAGTACTTCGTTTGAGGGTGATAACCTTTCACTAAAACACCACGAAGAAGCACAGAATATCACTCTAAGTGATTCATGTCTAAGCACTTCTTTTATGAGTGGTAACCATTCAAAAAAACACCACAAATCTTATGTATCCTAATACGAGAAGTGTTTCTGATCCGAATACTTCATTTATGGGTGATATCCATCTAAGAAAGCTCCAGAAACACTACTAAAACATATGTGTATCTTCTTCGAGTACATCTAAGGGTGGTAACCTTCCACTAAAACACCAGGAGAAAGCATGCAATACCACTCTTAGCGCTTCGTATCTGAGTACTTTATTTATGGGTGATTACTATTCAAGCAAACACTACAAAAACATCTTATCCTACTACAATAAGTGTTTCTGATTCAGGAACTTCATTTATGGGCAGTAACCTTTCAAGAAAACTCCACAAAGAATTATTGGCTACTAAGAGAAGTGTTTCTTCTTTGAGTACTACATTTAAGGGTGGTAACATTTCACTACAAAACCATGAAGAATCATAGAATACAATTCTAAGTGCTTCATTTTTTAATACTTCATTTATAAGTGGTGACCATTCAAGAAAACACCACAAAGCATCTTATCCTACAATGAGAAGTGTTTCATCTTCGAGTACTTCATTTGAGAGTGGTAATCATTCAATAAACACCACGAACAATCACAGAAACCACTCAAAGTGTTTCATGTTTGGGTACTTCATTTATGAGTGTTAACCATTCAAGAAAACGCCACAAATCATCTTTATCCTACTACGAGAAGTGTTTCTCATCCGAATACTTCATTTATGGGTAATATCCTTCCAAGAACGCTCCACAAAGCATCATAGCCTACGAACAGATGTGTATCTTCTTCGAGTACATCTAAGGGTGGTAACCATTCACTAACGCACCACGAAAAACATGGAATACTACTCTAAGTACTTCATTTATGGGTTTTAAATATTAAAGAAAACAACACAAATCATCATATCCTAGTACGAGAAGTGTTTCTCATTCAGGTACTTCATTTATCGAGCGTAATCATATGCTCCTAACGGAAGTGTTTCTTCTTCGAGTACTTCATTTGAGGGTGGTACCCTTTCACCAAAACACCACGAAGAAGCACATAATACCACTGTAAGAGATTTATGTCTGAGTACTTCCTTTATGAGTGGTAACCATTCAAGAAAACACCACAAATCATCTTTATCCCACTACGAAAAGTGTTTCTCATCCGAACACTTCATTTATGGGTGATATCCTTCTAAGAAAGCTCCACAAAGCATCATAGCCTACGAACTGATGTGTATCTTCTTCGAGTACATCTAAGGGTGGTACCTTTCACTAAAGCACCAGGAAAACGCATGCAATACCACTCTAAGCGCTTCATATCTGAGTACTTCATTTATGGGTGATAACTATTTAAGCAAACACTACAAAACATTTTATCTAACTACAATAAGTATTTCTGATTCATGTACTTCATTTATGAGTGGTACCTTTCAGGAAAACTCCACAAAGAATCATAGGCTACTAAGAAAAGTGTTTCTTCATTTAGTACTACATTTAAGGGTGGTAACATTTCACTACAACACCATGAAGAATCATAGAATATTATTCTAAGTGCTTCATGTCCGAGTACTTCATTTATGAGTGATAACCATTCACGAAAACACCACAAAGCATCTTATCCTACAATGAGAAGTATTTCTTCTTCGAGTACTTCATTTGAGGGTGGTAATCTTTCAATAAACACCACGAACAAGCACAAAAATCACTCTAAGTGTTTCATGCTTGAGTACTTCATTTCTGAGTGGTAACCATTCAAGAAAATACCACAAATCATCTTTATCCTACTACAAGAAGTGTTTCTTTTTCGAATACTTCATTTATGGGTGTTATCCTTCTAAGAAAACTCAACAAAGCATCCTAGCCTACGACCACAAGTGTATCCTACTACGAGAAGTGTTACTAATATGAATACTACATTTATGGGTGATATGCTACGAAGATAACTCCACAAAGAATCATGGCCTAGGACCGTAAGTGTTTCTTCTTTGAGTACATCTAAGGGTGGTCACCTTTCACTAAAGCACCACGAATAAGAATGGAATACCACTCTAAGTGCTTCATATCCGAGTACTTCATTTATGGGTAGTAAATATTAAAGAAAACACCACAAAGCATCATATCCTAGTACGAGAAGTGTTTCTCATTCAGGTACTACATTTACGAATGGTAACATTTCAAGAAAACTCCAAAAAGAATCATAGGCTCCTAAGGGAAGTGTTTCATTCTCGAGTACTTCATTTGAGGGTGGTATCCTTTCACTAAAACACCACAAAGAAGCATATATTACCACTCTAAGTGATTCATTTCTGAGTACTTCCTTTTTGAGTGGTAACCATTCAAGAAAACATCACAAATCGTCTTTATCCTACTACGAGAAGTGTTTCTCATCCGAATACTTCAATTATGGGTGATATCCTTCTAAGAAAGCTCCACAAAGTATCATAGCCTACGAACATATGTGTATCTTCTTCGAGTACATCTAAGGGTGGTACCTTTCACTAAAGCACCAAGAAGGCGCATGCAATACCACTCTAAGCGCTTCATATCTGAGTACTTCTTTATGGGTGGTAACTATTTAAGCAAACACTACGAAACATCTTATTCTACTACAATAAATGTTTCTTATTCATGTACTTCATTTATGAGTGGTAACCTTTCAAGAAAACTCCACAAAGAATTATAGGCTACTAAGAGAAGTGTTTCTTCATTGAGTACTTCATTTAAGGGTGGTAACCTTTTACTACAACACCATGAAGAATCATAGAATACTATTCTAAGTGCTTCATTTTTTAATACTTCATTTATAAGTGGTAACCATTCAAGAAAACACCACAAAGCATCTTATCCTACAATGAGAAGTGTCTTTTCTTCGAGTACATCATTTGGGGGTGGTAATCATTCAATAAACACCACGAACATTCACAGAAACCACTCTAAGTGTTTCATTTCTGTGTACTTCATTTATGAGTAGTAACTATTCAAGAAAACACCACAAATCATCTTTATCCTACAACGAGAAGAGTTTCTTTTCTGAATACTTCATTTATGGGTGATATCCTTCTAATAAAGCTCCACAAAGCATCATAGCCTACGAACATATGTGTATTATCTTCTTCGAGTACATCTAAGGGTTGTACCTTTCACTAAAGCACCAGGAAGACGCATGCAATACCACTCTAAGTGCTTCATATCTGAGTACTTCTTTACGGGTGGTAACGATTTAAGCAAACACTACGAAACATCTTATTCTACTACAATAAGTATTTCTGATTCATGTACTTCATTTATGACTGGTAATCTTTCAAGAAAACTCTACAATGAATAGGCTACTAAGAGAAGTGTTTCTTCATTGAGTACTTCATTTAAGGGTGGTAACCTTTTACTACAACACCATGAAGAATCATAGAATACTATTCTAAGTGCTTCATTTCCGAGTACTTCATTTATTAGTGATAACCATTCACGAAAACACCACAAAGCATCTTATCCTACAACGAGAAGTATTTCTTCTTCGAGTACTTCATTCGAGGGTGGTAATTTTCAATAAATACCACGAACAAGCACAAAAACCACTCTAAGTGTTTCATGTCTGAGTACTTCATTTATGAGTGGTAACCATTCAAGAAAACACCACAAAGCATCTTATCCTACTACAAGAAGTGTTTCTTTTCCGAATACTTCATTTATGGGTGTTATACTTCTAAGAAAACTCAACAAAGCATCCTAGCTTACGACCACAAGTGTATCCTACTACGAGAAGTGTTACTGATCTAAGTACTGCATTTATGGGTGATATGCTACGAAGAAAACTCCACAAAGAATCATGGCCTACGACCATAAGTGTTTCTTCTTTGAGTACATCTAAGGGTGGTAACCTTTCACTAAAGAACCACAAAGAAAATACTAGTAAATAATAAAGAAAACACCACAAAGCATCATATTCTAAAACGAGAAGTGTTTCTCATTCACGTGCTTCATTTACGCATGGTAACCTTTCAGGAAAACTGCACAAAGAATCATTGGCTCCTAAGGAAAGTGTTTCTTCTTCGAGTACATCATTTGAGGGTGATAACCTTCCACTAAAACACCACAAAGAAGCACAGAATACCACTCTAAGTGATTCACGTCTAAGTACTTCCTTTATCCTTCTAAGAAAACACCACAAATTATCTTTATCCTACTACGAGAAGTGTTTCTCATCTGAATACTTCATTTATGGGTGATATCCTTCTATGAAAGCTGCACAAACCATCAAAGTTTACGAACAGATTTGTATCTTCTTCGAGTACATCTAAGGTTGGTTACCTTTCCCTAAAGCACTAGGAAGAAGCATGCAATACCACTCTAAGAGTTTCATATATGAGTACTTCATTTATGGGTGGTTACTATTCAAGAAAACACTGCGATACATCTTATCCTACTACAAGAAGTGTTTACTTCTTTCTTTCAAGAAAACACCACAAAGAATCATAGGCAACTAAGAGAAGTGTTTCTCCTTTGAGTGGTAACCTTTCACTACAACACCATGAAGAATCATAAATACTATTCTAAGTGCTTAATATCCGAGTACTTCATTTATGAGTGGTAAACATTCAAGAAAACACCACAAAGCATCTTATCCTACAACGAGAAGTGTTTCTTCTTCGAGTACTTTATTTGAGGGTGGTAATCTTTCTATAAATATCATGAACAATCACAAAAACCACTCTAAGTGTTTAATGTCTGAGTACTTTATTTTTGAGTGCTAATCATTCAAGAAAACACCACAAATCATATTTATCCTACTACGAGAAGTGTTTCTTTTCCGAATACTTCATTTATGGGTGCAAGCACCTTCCAAGAAAACTCCATAAAGCATCCTAGCTTACGACAACAAGTGTATCCAACTACGAGAAGTGTTTCTGATCCGAATACTTCATTTATGGGTGATATGCTATGAAGAAAACTCCACGAAGAATCATAGCCTACGACCACAAGTGTTTCTTCTTCGAGTACATCTTTGGGTGGTAACCTTTCACAAAAGCACCACAAACAAGTATGGAATACCACTCTAAGTGCTTCATATCTGAATACTTTTTTTGTGGATAGTAAATATTGATGAAAACACAACAAACCATCATATCATAGTACAAGAAGTGTTTCTCATTCAGGTACTTCATTTACGGATGGTAACCTTTAAAGAAAACTCCACAAAGAATCATAGGCTCCTAAGGGAAGTGTTTCTCTTCGAGTACTTCGTTTGAGGGTGATAACCTTTCACTAAAACACCACGAAGAAGCACAGAATATCACTCTAAGTGATTCATGTCTAAGCACTTCTTTTATGAGTGGTAACCATTCAAAAAAACACCACAAATCTTATGTATCCTAATACGAGAAGTGTTTCTGATCCGAATACTTCATTTATGGGTGATATCCATCTAAGAAAGCTCCAGAAACACTACTAAAACATATGTGTATCTTCTTCGAGTACATCTAAGGGTGGTAACCTTCCACTAAAACACCAGGAGAAAGCATGCAATACCACTCTTAGCGCTTCGTATCTGAGTACTTTATTTATGGGTGATTACTATTCAAGCAAACACTACAAAAACATCTTATCCTACTACAATAAGTGTTTCTGATTCAGGAACTTCATTTATGGGCAGTAACCTTTCAAGAAAACTCCACAAAGAATTATTGGCTACTAAGAGAAGTGTTTCTTCTTTGAGTACTACATTTAAGGGTGGTAACATTTCACTACAAAACCATGAAGAATCATAGAATACAATTCTAAGTGCTTCATTTTTTAATACTTCATTTATAAGTGGTGACCATTCAAGAAAACACCACAAAGCATCTTATCCTACAATGAGAAGTGTTTCATCTTCGAGTACTTCATTTGAGAGTGGTAATCATTCAATAAACACCACGAACAATCACAGAAACCACTCAAAGTGTTTCATGTTTGGGTACTTCATTTATGAGTGTTAACCATTCAAGAAAACGCCACAAATCATCTTTATCCTACTACGAGAAGTGTTTCTCATCCGAATACTTCATTTATGGGTAATATCCTTCCAAGAACGCTCCACAAAGCATCATAGCCTACGAACAGATGTGTATCTTCTTCGAGTACATCTAAGGGTGGTAACCATTCACTAACGCACCACGAAAAACATGGAATACTACTCTAAGTACTTCATTTATGGGTTTTAAATATTAAAGAAAACAACACAAATCATCATATCCTAGTACGAGAAGTGTTTCTCATTCAGGTACTTCATTTATCGAGCGTAATCATATGCTCCTAACGGAAGTGTTTCTTCTTCGAGTACTTCATTTGAGGGTGGTACCCTTTCACCAAAACACCACGAAGAAGCACATAATACCACTGTAAGAGATTTATGTCTGAGTACTTCCTTTATGAGTGGTAACCATTCAAGAAAACACCACAAATCATCTTTATCCCACTACGAAAAGTGTTTCTCATCCGAACACTTCATTTATGGGTGATATCCTTCTAAGAAAGCTCCACAAAGCATCATACCCTACGAACTGATGTGTATCTTCTTCGAGTACATCTAAGGGTGGTACCTTTCACTAAAGCACCAGGAAAACGCATGCAATACCACTCTAAGCGCTTCATATCTGAGTACTTCATTTATGGGTGATAACTATTTAAGCAAACACTACAAAACATTTTATCTAACTACAATAAGTATTTCTGATTCATGTACTTCATTTATGAGTGGTACCTTTCAGGAAAACTCCACAAAGAATCATAGGCTACTAAGAAAAGTGTTTCTTCATTTAGTACTACATTTAAGGGTGGTAACATTTCACTACAACACCATGAAGAATCATAGAATATTATTCTAAGTGCTTCATGTCCGAGTACTTCATTTATGAGTGATAACCATTCACGAAAACACCACAAAGCATCTTATCCTACAATGAGAAGTATTTCTTCTTCGAGTACTTCATTTGAGGGTGGTAATCTTTCAATAAACACCACGAACAAGCACAAAAATCACTCTAAGTGTTTCATGCTTGAGTACTTCATTTCTGAGTGGTAACCATTCAAGAAAATACCACAAATCATCTTTATCCTACTACAAGAAGTGTTTCTTTTTCGAATACTTCATTTATGGGTGTTATCCTTCTAAGAAAACTCAACAAAGCATCCTAGCCTACGACCACAAGTGTATCCTACTACGAGAAGTGTTACTAATATGAATACTACATTTATGGGTGATATGCTACGAAGATAACTCCACAAAGAATCATGGCCTAGGACCGTAAGTGTTTCTTCTTTGAGTACATCTAAGGGTGGTCACCTTTCACTAAAGCACCACGAATAAGAATGGAATACCACTCTAAGTGCTTCATATCCGAGTACTTCATTTATGGGTAGTAAATATTAAAGAAAACACCACAAAGCATCATATCCTAGTACGAGAAGTGTTTCTCATTCAGGTACTACATTTACGAATGGTAACATTTCAAGAAAACTCCAAAAAGAATCATAGGCTCCTAAGGGAAGTGTTTCATTCTCGAGTACTTCATTTGAGGGTGGTATCCTTTCACTAAAACACCACAAAGAAGCATATATTACCACTCTAAGTGATTCATTTCTGAGTACTTCCTTTTTGAGTGGTAACCATTCAAGAAAACATCACAAATCGTCTTTATCCTACTACGAGAAGTGTTTCTCATCCGAATACTTCAATTATGGGTGATATCCTTCTAAGAAAGCTCCACAAAGTATCATAGCCTACGAACATATGTGTATCTTCTTCGAGTACATCTAAGGGTGGTACCTTTCACTAAAGCACCAAGAAGGCGCATGCAATACCACTCTAAGCGCTTCATATCTGAGTACTTCTTTATGGGTGGTAACTATTTAAGCAAACACTACGAAACATCTTATTCTACTACAATAAATGTTTCTTATTCATGTACTTCATTTATGAGTGGTAACCTTTCAAGAAAACTCCACAAAGAATTATAGGCTACTAAGAGAAGTGTTTCTTCATTGAGTACTTCATTTAAGGGTGGTAACCTTTTACTACAACACCATGAAGAATCATAGAATACTATTCTAAGTGCTTCATTTTTTAATACTTCATTTATAAGTGGTAACCATTCAAGAAAACACCACAAAGCATCTTATCCTACAATGAGAAGTGTCTTTTCTTCGAGTACATCATTTGGGGGTGGTAATCATTCAATAAACACCACGAACATTCACAGAAACCACTCTAAGTGTTTCATTTCTGTGTACTTCATTTATGAGTAGTAACCATTCAAGAAAACACCACAAATCATCTTTATCCTACAACGAGAAGAGTTTCTTTTCTGAATACTTCATTTATGGGTGATATCCTTCTAATAAAGCTCCACAAAGCATCATAGCCTACGAACATATGTGTATTATCTTCTTCGAGTACATCTAAGGGTTGTACCTTTCACTAAAGCACCAGGAAGACGCATGCAATACCACTCTAAGTGCTTCATATCTGAGTACTTCTTTACGGGTGGTAACGATTTAAGCAAACACTACGAAACATCTTATTCTACTACAATAAGTATTTCTGATTCATGTACTTCATTTATGACTGGTAATCTTTCAAGAAAACTCTACAATGAATAGGCTACTAAGAGAAGTGTTTCTTCATTGAGTACTTCATTTAAGGGTGGTAACCTTTTACTACAACACCATGAAGAATCATAGAATACTATTCTAAGTGCTTCATTTCCGAGTACTTCATTTATTAGTGATAACCATTCACGAAAACACCACAAAGCATCTTATCCTACAACGAGAAGTATTTCTTCTTCGAGTACTTCATTCGAGGGTGGTAATTTTCAATAAATACCACGAACAAGCACAAAAACCACTCTAAGTGTTTCATGTCTGAGTACTTCATTTATGAGTGGTAACCATTCAAGAAAACACCACAAAGCATCTTATCCTACTACAAGAAGTGTTTCTTTTCCGAATACTTCATTTATGGGTGTTATACTTCTAAGAAAACTCAACAAAGCATCCTAGCTTACGACCACAAGTGTATCCTACTACGAGAAGTGTTACTGATCTAAGTACTGCATTTATGGGTGATATGCTACGAAGAAAACTCCACAAAGAATCATGGCCTACGACCATAAGTGTTTCTTCTTTGAGTACATCTAAGGGTGGTAACCTTTCACTAAAGAACCACAAAGAAAATACTAGTAAATAATAAAGAAAACACCACAAAGCATCATATTCTAAAACGAGAAGTGTTTCTCATTCACGTGCTTCATTTACGCATGGTAACCTTTCAGGAAAACTGCACAAAGAATCATTGGCTCCTAAGGAAAGTGTTTCTTCTTCGAGTACATCATTTGAGGGTGATAACCTTCCACTAAAACACCACAAAGAAGCACAGAATACCACTCTAAGTGATTCACGTCTAAGTACTTCCTTTATCCTTCTAAGAAAACACCACAAATTATCTTTATCCTACTACGAGAAGTGTTTCTCATCTGAATACTTCATTTATGGGTGATATCCTTCTATGAAAGCTGCACAAACCATCAAAGTTTACGAACAGATTTGTATCTTCTTCGAGTACATCTAAGGTTGGTTACCTTTCCCTAAAGCACTAGGAAGAAGCATGCAATACCACTCTAAGAGTTTCATATATGAGTACTTCATTTATGGGTGGTTACTATTCAAGAAAACACTGCGATACATCTTATCCTACTACAAGAAGTGTTTACTTCTTTCTTTCAAGAAAACACCACAAAGAATCATAGGCAACTAAGAGAAGTGTTTCTCCTTTGAGTGGTAACCTTTCACTACAACACCATGAAGAATCATAAATACTATTCTAAGTGCTTAATATCCGAGTACTTCATTTATGAGTGGTAAACATTCAAGAAAACACCACAAAGCATCTTATCCTACAACGAGAAGTGTTTCTTCTTCGAGTACTTTATTTGAGGGTGGTAATCTTTCTATAAATATCATGAACAATCACAAAAACCACTCTAAGTGTTTAATGTCTGAGTACTTTATTTTTGAGTGCTAATCATTCAAGAAAACACCACAAATCATATTTATCCTACTACGAGAAGTGTTTCTTTTCCGAATACTTCATTTATGGGTGCAAGCACCTTCCAAGAAAACTCCATAAAGCATCCTAGCTTACGACAACAAGTGTATCCAACTACGAGAAGTGTTTCTGATCCGAATACTTCATTTATGGGTGATATGCTATGAAGAAAACTCCACGAAGAATCATAGCCTACGACCACAAGTGTTTCTTCTTCGAGTACATCTTTGGGTGGTAACCTTTCACAAAAGCACCACAAACAAGTATGGAATACCACTCTAAGTGCTTCATATCTGAATACTTTTTTTGTGGATAGTAAATATTGATGAAAACACAACAAACCATCATATCATAGTACAAGAAGTGTTTCTCATTCAGGTACTTCATTTACGGATGGTAACCTTTAAAGAAAACTCCACAAAGAATCATAGGCTCCTAAGGGAAGTGTTTCTCTTCGAGTACTTCGTTTGAGGGTGATAACCTTTCACTAAAACACCACGAAGAAGCACAGAATATCACTCTAAGTGATTCATGTCTAAGCACTTCTTTTATGAGTGGTAACCATTCAAAAAAACACCACAAATCTTATGTATCCTAATACGAGAAGTGTTTCTGATCCGAATACTTCATTTATGGGTGATATCCATCTAAGAAAGCTCCAGAAACACTACTAAAACATATGTGTATCTTCTTCGAGTACATCTAAGGGTGGTAACCTTCCACTAAAACACCAGGAGAAAGCATGCAATACCACTCTTAGCGCTTCGTATCTGAGTACTTTATTTATGGGTGATTACTATTCAAGCAAACACTACAAAAACATCTTATCCTACTACAATAAGTGTTTCTGATTCAGGAACTTCATTTATGGGCAGTAACCTTTCAAGAAAACTCCACAAAGAATTATTGGCTACTAAGAGAAGTGTTTCTTCTTTGAGTACTACATTTAAGGGTGGTAACATTTCACTACAAAACCATGAAGAATCATAGAATACAATTCTAAGTGCTTCATTTTTTAATACTTCATTTATAAGTGGTGACCATTCAAGAAAACACCACAAAGCATCTTATCCTACAATGAGAAGTGTTTCATCTTCGAGTACTTCATTTGAGAGTGGTAATCATTCAATAAACACCACGAACAATCACAGAAACCACTCAAAGTGTTTCATGTTTGGGTACTTCATTTATGAGTGTTAACCATTCAAGAAAACGCCACAAATCATCTTTATCCTACTACGAGAAGTGTTTCTCATCCGAATACTTCATTTATGGGTAATATCCTTCCAAGAACGCTCCACAAAGCATCATAGCCTACGAACAGATGTGTATCTTCTTCGAGTACATCTAAGGGTGGTAACCATTCACTAACGCACCACGAAAAACATGGAATACTACTCTAAGTACTTCATTTATGGGTTTTAAATATTAAAGAAAACAACACAAATCATCATATCCTAGTACGAGAAGTGTTTCTCATTCAGGTACTTCATTTATCGAGCGTAATCATATGCTCCTAACGGAAGTGTTTCTTCTTCGAGTACTTCATTTGAGGGTGGTACCCTTTCACCAAAACACCACGAAGAAGCACATAATACCACTGTAAGAGATTTATGTCTGAGTACTTCCTTTATGAGTGGTAACCATTCAAGAAAACACCACAAATCATCTTTATCCCACTACGAAAAGTGTTTCTCATCCGAACACTTCATTTATGGGTGATATCCTTCTAAGAAAGCTCCACAAAGCATCATACCCTACGAACTGATGTGTATCTTCTTCGAGTACATCTAAGGGTGGTACCTTTCACTAAAGCACCAGGAAAACGCATGCAATACCACTCTAAGCGCTTCATATCTGAGTACTTCATTTATGGGTGATAACTATTTAAGCAAACACTACAAAACATTTTATCTAACTACAATAAGTATTTCTGATTCATGTACTTCATTTATGAGTGGTACCTTTCAGGAAAACTCCACAAAGAATCATAGGCTACTAAGAAAAGTGTTTCTTCATTTAGTACTACATTTAAGGGTGGTAACATTTCACTACAACACCATGAAGAATCATAGAATATTATTCTAAGTGCTTCATGTCCGAGTACTTCATTTATGAGTGATAATCATTCACGAAAACACCACAAAGCATCTTATCCTACAATGAGAAGTATTTCTTCTTCGAGTACTTCATTTGAGGGTGGTAATCTTTCAATAAACACCACGAACAAGCACAAAAATCACTCTAAGTGTTTCATGCTTGAGTACTTCATTTCTGAGTGGTAACCATTCAAGAAAATACCACAAATCATCTTTATCCTACTACAAGAAGTGTTTCTTTTTCGAATACTTCATTTATGGGTGTTATCCTTCTAAGAAAACTCAACAAAGCATCCTAGCCTACGACCACAAGTGTATCCTACTACGAGAAGTGTTACTAATATGAATACTACATTTATGGGTGATATGCTACGAAGATAACTCCACAAAGAATCATGGCCTAGGACCGTAAGTGTTTCTTCTTTGAGTACATCTAAGGGTGGTCACCTTTCACTAAAGCACCACGAATAAGAATGGAATACCACTCTAAGTGCTTCATATCCGAGTACTTCATTTATGGGTAGTAAATATTAAAGAAAACACCACAAAGCATCATATCCTAGTACGAGAAGTGTTTCTCATTCAGGTACTACATTTACGAATGGTAACATTTCAAGAAAACTCCAAAAAGAATCATAGGCTCCTAAGGGAAGTGTTTCATTCTCGAGTACTTCATTTGAGGGTGGTATCCTTTCACTAAAACACCACAAAGAAGCATATATTACCACTCTAAGTGATTCATTTCTGAGTACTTCCTTTTTGAGTGGTAACCATTCAAGAAAACATCACAAATCGTCTTTATCCTACTACGAGAAGTGTTTCTCATCCGAATACTTCAATTATGGGTGATATCCTTCTAAGAAAGCTCCACAAAGTATCATAGCCTACGAACATATGTGTATCTTCTTCGAGTACATCTAAGGGTGGTACCTTTCACTAAAGCACCAAGAAGGCGCATGCAATACCACTCTAAGCGCTTCATATCTGAGTACTTCTTTATGGGTGGTAACTATTTAAGCAAACACTACGAAACATCTTATTCTACTACAATAAATGTTTCTTATTCATGTACTTCATTTATGAGTGGTAACCTTTCAAGAAAACTCCACAAAGAATTATAGGCTACTAAGAGAAGTGTTTCTTCATTGAGTACTTCATTTAAGGGTGGTAACCTTTTACTACAACACCATGAAGAATCATAGAATACTATTCTAAGTGCTTCATTTTTTAATACTTCATTTATAAGTGGTAACCATTCAAGAAAACACCACAAAGCATCTTATCCTACAATGAGAAGTGTCTTTTCTTCGAGTACATCATTTGGGGGTGGTAATCATTCAATAAACACCACGAACATTCACAGAAACCACTCTAAGTGTTTCATTTCTGTGTACTTCATTTATGAGTAGTAACCATTCAAGAAAACACCACAAATCATCTTTATCCTACAACGAGAAGAGTTTCTTTTCTGAATACTTCATTTATGGGTGATATCCTTCTAATAAAGCTCCACAAAGCATCATAGCCTACGAACATATGTGTATTATCTTCTTCGAGTACATCTAAGGGTTGTACCTTTCACTAAAGCACCAGGAAGACGCATGCAATACCACTCTAAGTGCTTCATATCTGAGTACTTCTTTACGGGTGGTAACGATTTAAGCAAACACTACGAAACATCTTATTCTACTACAATAAGTATTTCTGATTCATGTACTTCATTTATGACTGGTAATCTTTCAAGAAAACTCTACAATGAATAGGCTACTAAGAGAAGTGTTTCTTCATTGAGTACTTCATTTAAGGGTGGTAACCTTTTACTACAACACCATGAAGAATCATAGAATACTATTCTAAGTGCTTCATTTCCGAGTACTTCATTTATTAGTGATAACCATTCACGAAAACACCACAAAGCATCTTATCCTACAACGAGAAGTATTTCTTCTTCGAGTACTTCATTCGAGGGTGGTAATTTTCAATAAATACCACGAACAAGCACAAAAACCACTCTAAGTGTTTCATGTCTGAGTACTTCATTTATGAGTGGTAACCATTCAAGAAAACACCACAAAGCATCTTATCCTACTACAAGAAGTGTTTCTTTTCCGAATACTTCATTTATGGGTGTTATACTTCTAAGAAAACTCAACAAAGCATCCTAGCTTACGACCACAAGTGTATCCTACTACGAGAAGTGTTACTGATCTAAGTACTGCATTTATGGGTGATATGCTACGAAGAAAACTCCACAAAGAATCATGGCCTACGACCATAAGTGTTTCTTCTTTGAGTACATCTAAGGGTGGTAACCTTTCACTAAAGAACCACAAAGAAAATACTAGTAAATAATAAAGAAAACACCACAAAGCATCATATTCTAAAACGAGAAGTGTTTCTCATTCACGTGCTTCATTTACGCATGGTAACCTTTCAGGAAAACTGCACAAAGAATCATTGGCTCCTAAGGAAAGTGTTTCTTCTTCGAGTACATCATTTGAGGGTGATAACCTTCCACTAAAACACCACAAAGAAGCACAGAATACCACTCTAAGTGATTCACGTCTAAGTACTTCCTTTATCCTTCTAAGAAAACACCACAAATTATCTTTATCCTACTACGAGAAGTGTTTCTCATCTGAATACTTCATTTATGGGTGATATCCTTCTATGAAAGCTGCACAAACCATCAAAGTTTACGAACAGATTTGTATCTTCTTCGAGTACATCTAAGGTTGGTTACCTTTCCCTAAAGCACTAGGAAGAAGCATGCAATACCACTCTAAGAGTTTCATATATGAGTACTTCATTTATGGGTGGTTACTATTCAAGAAAACACTGCGATACATCTTATCCTACTACAAGAAGTGTTTACTTCTTTCTTTCAAGAAAACACCACAAAGAATCATAGGCAACTAAGAGAAGTGTTTCTCCTTTGAGTGGTAACCTTTCACTACAACACCATGAAGAATCATAAATACTATTCTAAGTGCTTAATATCCGAGTACTTCATTTATGAGTGGTAAACATTCAAGAAAACACCACAAAGCATCTTATCCTACAACGAGAAGTGTTTCTTCTTCGAGTACTTTATTTGAGGGTGGTAATCTTTCTATAAATATCATGAACAATCACAAAAACCACTCTAAGTGTTTAATGTCTGAGTACTTTATTTTTGAGTGCTAATCATTCAAGAAAACACCACAAATCATATTTATCCTACTACGAGAAGTGTTTCTTTTCCGAATACTTCATTTATGGGTGCAAGCACCTTCCAAGAAAACTCCATAAAGCATCCTAGCTTACGACAACAAGTGTATCCAACTACGAGAAGTGTTTCTGATCCGAATACTTCATTTATGGGTGATATGCTATGAAGAAAACTCCACGAAGAATCATAGCCTACGACCACAAGTGTTTCTTCTTCGAGTACATCTTTGGGTGGTAACCTTTCACAAAAGCACCACAAACAAGTATGGAATACCACTCTAAGTGCTTCATATCTGAATACTTTTTTTGTGGATAGTAAATATTGATGAAAACACAACAAACCATCATATCATAGTACAAGAAGTGTTTCTCATTCAGGTACTTCATTTACGGATGGTAACCTTTAAAGAAAACTCCACAAAGAATCATAGGCTCCTAAGGGAAGTGTTTCTCTTCGAGTACTTCGTTTGAGGGTGATAACCTTTCACTAAAACACCACGAAGAAGCACAGAATATCACTCTAAGTGATTCATGTCTAAGCACTTCTTTTATGAGTGGTAACCATTCAAAAAAACACCACAAATCTTATGTATCCTAATACGAGAAGTGTTTCTGATCCGAATACTTCATTTATGGGTGATATCCATCTAAGAAAGCTCCAGAAACACTACTAAAACATATGTGTATCTTCTTCGAGTACATCTAAGGGTGGTAACCTTCCACTAAAACACCAGGAGAAAGCATGCAATACCACTCTTAGCGCTTCGTATCTGAGTACTTTATTTATGGGTGATTACTATTCAAGCAAACACTACAAAAACATCTTATCCTACTACAATAAGTGTTTCTGATTCAGGAACTTCATTTATGGGCAGTAACCTTTCAAGAAAACTCCACAAAGAATTATTGGCTACTAAGAGAAGTGTTTCTTCTTTGAGTACTACATTTAAGGGTGGTAACATTTCACTACAAAACCATGAAGAATCATAGAATACAATTCTAAGTGCTTCATTTTTTAATACTTCATTTATAAGTGGTGACCATTCAAGAAAACACCACAAAGCATCTTATCCTACAATGAGAAGTGTTTCATCTTCGAGTACTTCATTTGAGAGTGGTAATCATTCAATAAACACCACGAACAATCACAGAAACCACTCAAAGTGTTTCATGTTTGGGTACTTCATTTATGAGTGTTAACCATTCAAGAAAACGCCACAAATCATCTTTATCCTACTACGAGAAGTGTTTCTCATCCGAATACTTCATTTATGGGTAATATCCTTCCAAGAACGCTCCACAAAGCATCATAGCCTACGAACAGATGTGTATCTTCTTCGAGTACATCTAAGGGTGGTAACCATTCACTAACGCACCACGAAAAACATGGAATACTACTCTAAGTACTTCATTTATGGGTTTTAAATATTAAAGAAAACAACACAAATCATCATATCCTAGTACGAGAAGTGTTTCTCATTCAGGTACTTCATTTATCGAGCGTAATCATATGCTCCTAACGGAAGTGTTTCTTCTTCGAGTACTTCATTTGAGGGTGGTACCCTTTCACCAAAACACCACGAAGAAGCACATAATACCACTGTAAGAGATTTATGTCTGAGTACTTCCTTTATGAGTGGTAACCATTCAAGAAAACACCACAAATCATCTTTATCCCACTACGAAAAGTGTTTCTCATCCGAACACTTCATTTATGGGTGATATCCTTCTAAGAAAGCTCCACAAAGCATCATACCCTACGAACTGATGTGTATCTTCTTCGAGTACATCTAAGGGTGGTACCTTTCACTAAAGCACCAGGAAAACGCATGCAATACCACTCTAAGCGCTTCATATCTGAGTACTTCATTTATGGGTGATAACTATTTAAGCAAACACTACAAAACATTTTATCTAACTACAATAAGTATTTCTGATTCATGTACTTCATTTATGAGTGGTACCTTTCAGGAAAACTCCACAAAGAATCATAGGCTACTAAGAAAAGTGTTTCTTCATTTAGTACTACATTTAAGGGTGGTAACATTTCACTACAACAACATGAAGAATCATAGAATATTATTCTAAGTGCTTCATGTCCGAGTACTTCATTTATGAGTGATAACCATTCACGAAAACACCACAAAGCATCTTATCCTACAATGAGAAGTATTTCTTCTTCGAGTACTTCATTTGAGGGTGGTAATCTTTCAATAAACACCACGAACAAGCACAAAAATCACTCTAAGTGTTTCATGCTTGAGTACTTCATTTCTGAGTGGTAACCATTCAAGAAAATACCACAAATCATCTTTATCCTACTACAAGAAGTGTTTCTTTTTCGAATACTTCATTTATGGGTGTTATCCTTCTAAGAAAACTCAACAAAGCATCCTAGCCTACGACCACAAGTGTATCCTACTACGAGAAGTGTTACTAATATGAATACTACATTTATGGGTGATATGCTACGAAGATAACTCCACAAAGAATCATGGCCTAGGACCGTAAGTGTTTCTTCTTTGAGTACATCTAAGGGTGGTCACCTTTCACTAAAGCACCACGAATAAGAATGGAATACCACTCTAAGTGCTTCATATCCGAGTACTTCATTTATGGGTAGTAAATATTAAAGAAAACACCACAAAGCATCATATCCTAGTACGAGAAGTGTTTCTCATTCAGGTACTACATTTACGAATGGTAACATTTCAAGAAAACTCCAAAAAGAATCATAGGCTCCTAAGGGAAGTGTTTCATTCTCGAGTACTTCATTTGAGGGTGGTATCCTTTCACTAAAACACCACAAAGAAGCATATATTACCACTCTAAGTGATTCATTTCTGAGTACTTCCTTTTTGAGTGGTAACCATTCAAGAAAACATCACAAATCGTCTTTATCCTACTACGAGAAGTGTTTCTCATCCGAATACTTCAATTATGGGTGATATCCTTCTAAGAAAGCTCCACAAAGTATCATAGCCTACGAACATATGTGTATCTTCTTCGAGTACATCTAAGGGTGGTACCTTTCACTAAAGCACCAAGAAGGCGCATGCAATACCACTCTAAGCGCTTCATATCTGAGTACTTCTTTATGGGTGGTAACTATTTAAGCAAACACTACGAAACATCTTATTCTACTACAATAAATGTTTCTTATTCATGTACTTCATTTATGAGTGGTAACCTTTCAAGAAAACTCCACAAAGAATTATAGGCTACTAAGAGAAGTGTTTCTTCATTGAGTACTTCATTTAAGGGTGGTAACCTTTTACTACAACACCATGAAGAATCATAGAATACTATTCTAAGTGCTTCATTTTTTAATACTTCATTTATAAGTGGTAACCATTCAAGAAAACACCACAAAGCATCTTATCCTACAATGAGAAGTGTCTTTTCTTCGAGTACATCATTTGGGGGTGGTAATCATTCAATAAACACCACGAACATTCACAGAAACCACTCTAAGTGTTTCATTTCTGTGTACTTCATTTATGAGTAGTAACCATTCAAGAAAACACCACAAATCATCTTTATCCTACAACGAGAAGAGTTTCTTTTCTGAATACTTCATTTATGGGTGATATCCTTCTAATAAAGCTCCACAAAGCATCATAGCCTACGAACATATGTGTATTATCTTCTTCGAGTACATCTAAGGGTTGTACCTTTCACTAAAGCACCAGGAAGACGCATGCAATACCACTCTAAGTGCTTCATATCTGAGTACTTCTTTACGGGTGGTAACGATTTAAGCAAACACTACGAAACATCTTATTCTACTACAATAAGTATTTCTGATTCATGTACTTCATTTATGACTGGTAATCTTTCAAGAAAACTCTACAATGAATAGGCTACTAAGAGAAGTGTTTCTTCATTGAGTACTTCATTTAAGGGTGGTAACCTTTTACTACAACACCATGAAGAATCATAGAATACTATTCTAAGTGCTTCATTTCCGAGTACTTCATTTATTAGTGATAACCATTCACGAAAACACCACAAAGCATCTTATCCTACAACGAGAAGTATTTCTTCTTCGAGTACTTCATTCGAGGGTGGTAATTTTCAATAAATACCACGAACAAGCACAAAAACCACTCTAAGTGTTTCATGTCTGAGTACTTCATTTATGAGTGGTAACCATTCAAGAAAACACCACAAAGCATCTTATCCTACTACAAGAAGTGTTTCTTTTCCGAATACTTCATTTATGGGTGTTATACTTCTAAGAAAACTCAACAAAGCATCCTAGCTTACGACCACAAGTGTATCCTACTACGAGAAGTGTTACTGATCTAAGTACTGCATTTATGGGTGATATGCTACGAAGAAAACTCCACAAAGAATCATGGCCTACGACCATAAGTGTTTCTTCTTTGAGTACATCTAAGGGTGGTAACCTTTCACTAAAGAACCACAAAGAAAATACTAGTAAATAATAAAGAAAACACCACAAAGCATCATATTCTAAAACGAGAAGTGTTTCTCATTCACGTGCTTCATTTACGCATGGTAACCTTTCAGGAAAACTGCACAAAGAATCATTGGCTCCTAAGGAAAGTGTTTCTTCTTCGAGTACATCATTTGAGGGTGATAACCTTCCACTAAAACACCACAAAGAAGCACAGAATACCACTCTAAGTGATTCACGTCTAAGTACTTCCTTTATCCTTCTAAGAAAACACCACAAATTATCTTTATCCTACTACGAGAAGTGTTTCTCATCTGAATACTTCATTTATGGGTGATATCCTTCTATGAAAGCTGCACAAACCATCAAAGTTTACGAACAGATTTGTATCTTCTTCGAGTACATCTAAGGTTGGTTACCTTTCCCTAAAGCACTAGGAAGAAGCATGCAATACCACTCTAAGAGTTTCATATATGAGTACTTCATTTATGGGTGGTTACTATTCAAGAAAACACTGCGATACATCTTATCCTACTACAAGAAGTGTTTACTTCTTTCTTTCAAGAAAACACCACAAAGAATCATAGGCAACTAAGAGAAGTGTTTCTCCTTTGAGTGGTAACCTTTCACTACAACACCATGAAGAATCATAAATACTATTCTAAGTGCTTAATATCCGAGTACTTCATTTATGAGTGGTAAACATTCAAGAAAACACCACAAAGCATCTTATCCTACAACGAGAAGTGTTTCTTCTTCGAGTACTTTATTTGAGGGTGGTAATCTTTCTATAAATATCATGAACAATCACAAAAACCACTCTAAGTGTTTAATGTCTGAGTACTTTATTTTTGAGTGCTAATCATTCAAGAAAACACCACAAATCATATTTATCCTACTACGAGAAGTGTTTCTTTTCCGAATACTTCATTTATGGGTGCAAGCACCTTCCAAGAAAACTCCATAAAGCATCCTAGCTTACGACAACAAGTGTATCCAACTACGAGAAGTGTTTCTGATCCGAATACTTCATTTATGGGTGATATGCTATGAAGAAAACTCCACGAAGAATCATAGCCTACGACCACAAGTGTTTCTTCTTCGAGTACATCTTTGGGTGGTAACCTTTCACAAAAGCACCACAAACAAGTATGGAATACCACTCTAAGTGCTTCATATCTGAATACTTTTTTTGTGGATAGTAAATATTGATGAAAACACAACAAACCATCATATCATAGTACAAGAAGTGTTTCTCATTCAAGTACTTCATTTACGGATGGTAACCTTTAAAGAAAACTCCACAAAGAATCATAGGCTCCTAAGGGAAGTGTTTCTCTTCGAGTACTTCGTTTGAGGGTGATAACCTTTCACTAAAACACCACGAAGAAGCACAGAATATCACTCTAAGTGATTCATGTCTAAGCACTTCTTTTATGAGTGGTAACCATTCAAAAAAACACCACAAATCTTATGTATCCTAATACGAGAAGTGTTTCTGATCCGAATACTTCATTTATGGGTGATATCCATCTAAGAAAGCTCCAGAAACACTACTAAAACATATGTGTATCTTCTTCGAGTACATCTAAGGGTGGTAACCTTCCACTAAAACACCAGGAGAAAGCATGCAATACCACTCTTAGCGCTTCGTATCTGAGTACTTTATTTATGGGTGATTACTATTCAAGCAAACACTACAAAAACATCTTATCCTACTACAATAAGTGTTTCTGATTCAGGAACTTCATTTATGGGCAGTAACCTTTCAAGAAAACTCCACAAAGAATTATTGGCTACTAAGAGAAGTGTTTCTTCTTTGAGTACTACATTTAAGGGTGGTAACATTTCACTACAAAACCATGAAGAATCATAGAATACAATTCTAAGTGCTTCATTTTTTAATACTTCATTTATAAGTGGTGACCATTCAAGAAAACACCACAAAGCATCTTATCCTACAATGAGAAGTGTTTCATCTTCGAGTACTTCATTTGAGAGTGGTAATCATTCAATAAACACCACGAACAATCACAGAAACCACTCAAAGTGTTTCATGTTTGGGTACTTCATTTATGAGTGTTAACCATTCAAGAAAACGCCACAAATCATCTTTATCCTACTACGAGAAGTGTTTCTCATCCGAATACTTCATTTATGGGTAATATCCTTCCAAGAACGCTCCACAAAGCATCATAGCCTACGAACAGATGTGTATCTTCTTCGAGTACATCTAAGGGTGGTAACCATTCACTAACGCACCACGAAAAACATGGAATACTACTCTAAGTACTTCATTTATGGGTTTTAAATATTAAAGAAAACAACACAAATCATCATATCCTAGTACGAGAAGTGTTTCTCATTCAGGTACTTCATTTATCGAGCGTAATCATATGCTCCTAACGGAAGTGTTTCTTCTTCGAGTACTTCATTTGAGGGTGGTACCCTTTCACCAAAACACCACGAAGAAGCACATAATACCACTGTAAGAGATTTATGTCTGAGTACTTCCTTTATGAGTGGTAACCATTCAAGAAAACACCACAAATCATCTTTATCCCACTACGAAAAGTGTTTCTCATCCGAACACTTCATTTATGGGTGATATCCTTCTAAGAAAGCTCCACAAAGCATCATACCCTACGAACTGATGTGTATCTTCTTCGAGTACATCTAAGGGTGGTACCTTTCACTAAAGCACCAGGAAAACGCATGCAATACCACTCTAAGCGCTTCATATCTGAGTACTTCATTTATGGGTGATAACTATTTAAGCAAACACTACAAAACATTTTATCTAACTACAATAAGTATTTCTGATTCATGTACTTCATTTATGAGTGGTACCTTTCAGGAAAACTCCACAAAGAATCATAGGCTACTAAGAAAAGTGTTTCTTCATTTAGTACTACATTTAAGGGTGGTAACATTTCACTACAACACCATGAAGAATCATAGAATATTATTCTAAGTGCTTCATGTCCGAGTACTTCATTTATGAGTGATAACCATTCACGAAAACACCACAAAGCATCTTATCCTACAATGAGAAGTATTTCTTCTTCGAGTACTTCATTTGAGGGTGGTAATCTTTCAATAAACACCACGAACAAGCACAAAAATCACTCTAAGTGTTTCATGCTTGAGTACTTCATTTCTGAGTGGTAACCATTCAAGAAAATACCACAAATCATCTTTATCCTACTACAAGAAGTGTTTCTTTTTCGAATACTTCATTTATGGGTGTTATCCTTCTAAGAAAACTCAACAAAGCATCCTAGCCTACGACCACAAGTGTATCCTACTACGAGAAGTGTTACTAATATGAATACTACATTTATGGGTGATATGCTACGAAGATAACTCCACAAAGAATCATGGCCTAGGACCGTAAGTGTTTCTTCTTTGAGTACATCTAAGGGTGGTCACCTTTCACTAAAGCACCACGAATAAGAATGGAATACCACTCTAAGTGCTTCATATCCGAGTACTTCATTTATGGGTAGTAAATATTAAAGAAAACACCACAAAGCATCATATCCTAGTACGAGAAGTGTTTCTCATTCAGGTACTACATTTACGAATGGTAACATTTCAAGAAAACTCCAAAAAGAATCATAGGCTCCTAAGGGAAGTGTTTCATTCTCGAGTACTTCATTTGAGGGTGGTATCCTTTCACTAAAACACCACAAAGAAGCATATATTACCACTCTAAGTGATTCATTTCTGAGTACTTCCTTTTTGAGTGGTAACCATTCAAGAAAACATCACAAATCGTCTTTATCCTACTACGAGAAGTGTTTCTCATCCGAATACTTCAATTATGGGTGATATCCTTCTAAGAAAGCTCCACAAAGTATCATAGCCTACGAACATATGTGTATCTTCTTCGAGTACATCTAAGGGTGGTACCTTTCACTAAAGCACCAAGAAGGCGCATGCAATACCACTCTAAGCGCTTCATATCTGAGTACTTCTTTATGGGTGGTAACTATTTAAGCAAACACTACGAAACATCTTATTCTACTACAATAAATGTTTCTTATTCATGTACTTCATTTATGAGTGGTAACCTTTCAAGAAAACTCCACAAAGAATTATAGGCTACTAAGAGAAGTGTTTCTTCATTGAGTACTTCATTTAAGGGTGGTAACCTTTTACTACAACACCATGAAGAATCATAGAATACTATTCTAAGTGCTTCATTTTTTAATACTTCATTTATAAGTGGTAACCATTCAAGAAAACACCACAAAGCATCTTATCCTACAATGAGAAGTGTCTTTTCTTCGAGTACATCATTTGGGGGTGGTAATCATTCAATAAACACCACGAACATTCACAGAAACCACTCTAAGTGTTTCATTTCTGTGTACTTCATTTATGAGTAGTAACCATTCAAGAAAACACCACAAATCATCTTTATCCTACAACGAGAAGAGTTTCTTTTCTGAATACTTCATTTATGGGTGATATCCTTCTAATAAAGCTCCACAAAGCATCATAGCCTACGAACATATGTGTATTATCTTCTTCGAGTACATCTAAGGGTTGTACCTTTCACTAAAGCACCAGGAAGACGCATGCAATACCACTCTAAGTGCTTCATATCTGAGTACTTCTTTACGGGTGGTAACGATTTAAGCAAACACTACGAAACATCTTATTCTACTACAATAAGTATTTCTGATTCATGTACTTCATTTATGACTGGTAATCTTTCAAGAAAACTCTACAATGAATAGGCTACTAAGAGAAGTGTTTCTTCATTGAGTACTTCATTTAAGGGTGGTAACCTTTTACTACAACACCATGAAGAATCATAGAATACTATTCTAAGTGCTTCATTTCCGAGTACTTCATTTATTAGTGATAACCATTCACGAAAACACCACAAAGCATCTTATCCTACAACGAGAAGTATTTCTTCTTCGAGTACTTCATTCGAGGGTGGTAATTTTCAATAAATACCACGAACAAGCACAAAAACCACTCTAAGTGTTTCATGTCTGAGTACTTCATTTATGAGTGGTAACCATTCAAGAAAACACCACAAAGCATCTTATCCTACTACAAGAAGTGTTTCTTTTCCGAATACTTCATTTATGGGTGTTATACTTCTAAGAAAACTCAACAAAGCATCCTAGCTTACGACCACAAGTGTATCCTACTACGAGAAGTGTTACTGATCTAAGTACTGCATTTATGGGTGATATGCTACGAAGAAAACTCCACAAAGAATCATGGCCTACGACCATAAGTGTTTCTTCTTTGAGTACATCTAAGGGTGGTAACCTTTCACTAAAGAACCACAAAGAAAATACTAGTAAATAATAAAGAAAACACCACAAAGCATCATATTCTAAAACGAGAAGTGTTTCTCATTCACGTGCTTCATTTACGCATGGTAACCTTTCAGGAAAACTGCACAAAGAATCATTGGCTCCTAAGGAAAGTGTTTCTTCTTCGAGTACATCATTTGAGGGTGATAACCTTCCACTAAAACACCACAAAGAAGCACAGAATACCACTCTAAGTGATTCACGTCTAAGTACTTCCTTTATCCTTCTAAGAAAACACCACAAATTATCTTTATCCTACTACGAGAAGTGTTTCTCATCTGAATACTTCATTTATGGGTGATATCCTTCTATGAAAGCTGCACAAACCATCAAAGTTTACGAACAGATTTGTATCTTCTTCGAGTACATCTAAGGTTGGTAACCTTTCCCTAAAGCACTAGGAAGAAGCATGCAATACCACTCTAAGAGTTTCATATATGAGTACTTCATTTATGGGTGGTTACTATTCAAGAAAACACTGCGATACATCTTATCCTACTACAAGAAGTGTTTACTTCTTTCTTTCAAGAAAACACCACAAAGAATCATAGGCAACTAAGAGAAGTGTTTCTCCTTTGAGTGGTAACCTTTCACTACAACACCATGAAGAATCATAAATACTATTCTAAGTGCTTAATATCCGAGTACTTCATTTATGAGTGGTAAACATTCAAGAAAACACCACAAAGCATCTTATCCTACAACGAGAAGTGTTTCTTCTTCGAGTACTTTATTTGAGGGTGGTAATCTTTCTATAAATATCATGAACAATCACAAAAACCACTCTAAGTGTTTAATGTCTGAGTACTTTATTTTTGAGTGCTAATCATTCAAGAAAACACCACAAATCATATTTATCCTACTACGAGAAGTGTTTCTTTTCCGAATACTTCATTTATGGGTGCAAGCACCTTCCAAGAAAACTCCATAAAGCATCCTAGCTTACGACAACAAGTGTATCCAACTACGAGAAGTGTTTCTGATCCGAATACTTCATTTATGGGTGATATGCTATGAAGAAAACTCCACGAAGAATCATAGCCTACGACCACAAGTGTTTCTTCTTCGAGTACATCTTTGGGTGGTAACCTTTCACAAAAGCACCACAAACAAGTATGGAATACCACTCTAAGTGCTTCATATCTGAATACTTTTTTTGTGGATAGTAAATATTGATGAAAACACAACAAACCATCATATCATAGTACAAGAAGTGTTTCTCATTCAGGTACTTCATTTACGGATGGTAACCTTTAAAGAAAACTCCACAAAGAATCATAGGCTCCTAAGGGAAGTGTTTCTCTTCGAGTACTTCGTTTGAGGGTGATAACCTTTCACTAAAACACCACGAAGAAGCACAGAATATCACTCTAAGTGATTCATGTCTAAGTACTTCCTTTATGTGTGGTAACTATCCAATAAAATACCACAAATCATCTTTATCCTACAACGAGAATTGTTTCACATCCAAATACTCCAATTATGGGAGATATCCTTCTAAGAAAGCTCCACAAACCATTATATCCTACAAACAGATGTGTATCTTCTTCGAGTACATCTAAGGGCAGTAACCTTTCACTAAAGCACCATGAAGAAACATGGAATACCACTGTAAGCGCTTCATATCTGAATAGTTAATTTAAGGGTAGTAAATATTAAAAACAACACCACAAAGCATCATATCCTAGTACGAGAAGTGTTTCTTATTTAGGTACTTCATTTACAAATGGTAACCTTTCGAGAAAACTCCACAAAAAATCATATGCTCCTTAGGGAAGTGTTTCTCCTTCCAGTACTTCATTTAAGGGTGGTACCGTTCATTAAAACTCTACGAAGAAGTACAGAATACCACTCTAAGTGATTCATGTCTGAGTACTTCCTTTATGAGTTGTAACCATTCAAGAAAACACCACAAATCATTTTTATCCTACTACGAGAAGTATTTCTGATTCGAATACTTCATTTATGGGTGATATCTTTCTAAAAAAGCTCCACAAAGCATCATAGCTTACGAACAAATGTGTATCTTCTTCGAGTACATCTAAGGGTGTTAACCTTTTCAATAAAGCACCGAGAAGAAGCATGCAATACCACTCTAAGCGCTTCATATCTGAGTTCTTCTTTTATGGGTGATAACTATTCAAGCAAACACTATAAAACATCTTATCCTACTACATTAAGTGTTTCTGATTCAGGTACTTCATTTATGAATGGTAACCTTTCAAGAAAACTCCACAAATAATAATAGGCTACTAAGAGAAGTCTTTGAGTACTACATTTATGGGTGGTAACCTTTCACTACAACACCAAGAAGAATCATAGAATACTATTATAAGTGCTTCATGTCTGAGTACTTCATTTATGAGTGGTAACCTTTCACTACAACACCAAGAAGAATCACAGAATACTATTATAAGTGCTTTATGTCCGAAAACTTCATTTATGAGTGGTAACCATTCAAGAAAACAACATAAATCATCTTATCCTACAACGAGAACTGTTTCTTCTTCGAGTACTTCTTTTGAGGGTGGTAATCTTTCAATAAACACCACGAACAATCACATAAACCACTCAAAGTGTTTCTTGTCTGAGTAATTCATTTATGATTGGTAACCAATTAAGAAAACACAACAAATAATCTTTATCTTATTACGAGAAGTGTTTCTCATCCGAATAATTCATTTATGGGTGATATCCATCCAAGAAAGCTCCACAAAGCATCATAGCCTATGAACAGATGTATATCTTCTTCGAGTATATCTAAGGGTGGTACCTTTCACTAAAGCACCGAGAAGAATGAAATACCACTCTAAGTGCTTCATATATGAATACTTCATTTATGGGTTTTAAATATTAAAGAAAACACCACAAAGCATCATATCCTAGTACGAGAAGTGTTTCTCATTCAGGTACTTCATTTAGGAGAGTTATCTTTCAAGAAAACTCCACAAAGAATCATATGCTCCTAAGGGAAGTGTTTCTTCTTCGAGTACTTCATTTGAGCGTGGTACCCTTTCACCAAAACACCACGAAGAAGCACATAATACCACTGTTAGAGATTTACGTCTGAGTACTTCCTTTATGAGTGGTAACCATTCAAGAAAACACCACAAATCATCTTTATTCTACTACGATAAGTGTTTCTCATCCGAATATTTCATTTATCGGTGATATCCTTCTAAGAAAGCTCCACAAAGCATCATAGCCTACGAACAGATGTGTATCTTCTTTGAGTACATTAAAGGGTGGTACCTTTCACTAAAGCACCAGGAAGACGCATGCAATACCACTATAAGCGCTTCATATCTAAGTACTTCATTTATGGGTGGTAACTATTTAACCAAACACTACAAAACATCTTATCATACTACAATAATTGTTTCTGATTCATGTACTACATTTATGATTTGTAACCTGTCAAGAAAACTCCACAAAGAATCATAGGCTACTAAGAGAAGTGTTTCTTCATTGAGTACTACATTTAAGGGTGGTAACATTTCACTACAACACCATGAAGAATCATAGAATATTATTCTAAGTGCTTAATGTTTGAGTACTTCATTTATGAGTGATAAACATTCACGAAAACAACACAAATCATTTTTATCATACTACGAAAAGTGTTTCTTTTTCGAATACTTCATTTATGGATGTTATCCTTCCAAAAAAACTCCATAAAGCATCCTTGCCTACGACCACAAGTGTATCCAACTACGAGAAGTGTTTCTGATCCGAATGCTTCATTTATGGGTGATAATAGCCATAAACTCCACGAGGAATCATAGCCTACGACCAGAAGTGTTTCTTCTTCGAGTACATCTTAGGATGGTAACCTTTCACTAAAGCACCACGAACAAGCATGCAATACCACTCTAAGTGCTTCATATCTGAATACTTCTTTTATGAATAGTAAATATTGATGAAAACACCACAAAGTTTCATATCCTAGTACGAGAAGTGTTTCTCATTAAGGTACTTCATTTAAGGATGGTGACCTTTCAAGAAAACTCCACAAAGAATCATAGGCTCCTAAGGGAAGCGTTTCTTCTTTGAGTACTTCATTTGAGGGTGGTAACCTTTCACTAAAACACCACGAAGAAGCACAGAATACCACTCTAAGTGATTAATGTCTGAGTACTTTCTTTATGAGTGGTAACCATTCAAGAAAACACCACAAATCATATGTATCATACTACGTCAAGTGTTTCTGATCCGAATACTTCATTTATGGGTAATATCCTTCTAAGAAAACTCCACAAAGCATCATAGCCTACGAACAGATGTGTATCTTCTTCGAGTGCATCAAAGGGTGTAACCTTTCGCTAAAGCACTAGGAAAAAGCATGCAATGCCACTCTATGCGCTTCATATCTGAGTACTTTATTTTTGGGTGATTACTATTCAAGCAAACACTACAAAATTATTTATTCTACTGCAATAAGTCTTTCTGATTCAGGTACTTAATTTATGGGCGGTAACCTTTCAAGAAAACTTCACAAAGAATCATAGGCTCCTAAGAGAAGTGTTTCTTCTTTGAATACTACATTTAAGGGTGGTAACCTTTCACAACAACACCATGAAGGATCTTAGAATACTATTATAAGTGCTTCATTTTTTAGAACTTCATTTATGAGTGGTAACCATTCAAGAAAACAACACAAAGCATCTTATCGTACAACTAGAAGTGTTTCTTCGTCGAGTACTTCATTTGAGCGTGGTAATCTTTCAATAAACACCACGAACAATCATATAAACCACTCGAAGTGTTTCATGTCTGAGTAATTCATTTATCAGTGGTAACCATTCAAGAAAACACCACAAATCATCTATATCCTACTACAAGAAGTGTTTCTTTTCCGAATACTTCATTTATGGGTGCTATCCTTCGAAGAAAACTCCACAAAGCATCCTAGCCTACGACCACAAGTGTATCCTACTACGAGAAGTGTTTCTGATCTGAACACTTCATTTCTGGGTGATATGCTACGAAGAAAACTCCACGAAGAATCATAGCCTACGACCAGATGTGTTTCTTCTTCGAGTACATCTTAGGGTGGTAACCTTTCACTAAAGCACCACAAAGAAGAATGAAATACCACTCTAAGTCCTTCATATCTGAATACTTCATTTATGCATAGTAAATATTAAAGAAAATACCAAATAGCATCATATCCTAGTACGAGAAGTGTTTCTCATTCAGGTACTTCATTTACGGATGGTAACTTTTCAAGAAAACTCCACAAAGAATCATAGGCTACCAAGAGAAGTGTTTCTTCTTGGAGTACTTCATTTGAGGGTGGTAATCTTTCACTAAAACACCACGAAGAAGCACATAATATCACTCTAAGTAATTAATGTCCGAGTACTTCATTTATGAGTGGTAACCATTCACGAAAACATCACAAAGCATCTTATCCTAGAACGAAAAGTGTTTCTTCTTCGAGTACTTAATTTGAGGGTGGTAATGTTTTAATAAACACCACGAACAAGCACAGAAACCACTCTAAGTGTTTCATGTCTGAGTACTTTATATATGAGTGGAAACCATTCAAGAAAACAACTCAAATCATCTTCATGCTACTATTAGAAGTGTTTCTGATTCGAATAATTCATTTAGGGACGATATCCTTCTAAGAAAACTCCACAAATGATCAGAGCCTACGACCAGAAGTGTATCTTCTTCAAGTACATCTAAAGGTGGTAACCTTTCACTAAAGCACCAGGAAGAAGCATGCACTCTAAGTGCTTCATGTCCGAGTAATTCATTTATGAGTGGTAACCATTCAAGAAAACACCACAAATCATCTTATCCTACTAGGAGAAGTGTTTCTGATCCGAATATTTCATTTATGTGTGATATGCTACGAAGAAAACTCCACAAAAAATCATAGCCTACGATCAGAAATGTTTCTTCTTCGAGTGCATCTAATGGTGGTAACATTTTCACTAAAATACCATGAAGAAGTAAAGAATAACACTGTATGTGCTTCATGTATGAGTATTTTCTTTATAGATGGTAACTATTCAAAAAAATGCCAAAAAACATCTTATCCTACTACGACAAGTGTTTCTGATTCGAGAACTTCATTTATGCGTCGTAACCTTTGACCAAAACTCCACAAAGAATCATAGGCTACTAAGATAAGTGTTTCTTTTTTTAGTACTACATTTAAGGGTGGTAATCTTTCACTACAACATCATGAAGAATCATAGAATACTATTCTGAGTGCTTCATGTCCGAGTACTTAATTTATGAGTAGTAATCGGTCAATAAAACACCACAAAGCATTATTTTACAACGAGATGTATTTATGGTTCGAGTACATTTCTGGGTGGTAACATTTTCAGAATACTCCACAAAGCATCATAGCCTCCAACGATAAGTGTTTCTTATTCAAGTACTTCATTTGAGGGTGGTAATCTTTCAATAAAACACCACGAAGAAGCACAAAATACCACTCTAAGTGATTCATGTCTGAGTACTTCATTTATGAGTTGTAATTATTCAAG
Source organism: Eleocharis quinqueflora (assembly GCA_964058865.1). NCBI lineage: Eukaryota > Viridiplantae > Streptophyta > Magnoliopsida > Poales > Cyperaceae > Eleocharis > Eleocharis quinqueflora. The sequence continues at coordinate 33,468 of CAXKVX010001603.1, read as the reverse complement.
AAAAATCCACAAATCATCTTTATCCTACTACGAGAAGCGTTTCTGATATAAATACTTCATTTATGAATTATATACTTCTAAGAAAGTTTCAGAAAGCATCATAACCTACGACCAGAAGTGTATCTTCTTCGAATACATCTAAGGATAGTAACATTTCACTAAAGTACCGAGAAGATGCATACAATACCACCAGTCTACTAATCTATCGATTGTAATTCTTTGACACGCTGCTGCTAGCTATAGAAATATATGCATGGTATTTTTGCACTATATTTTCAAGAAAAAAATGATTAGGTTCAACTGAGTTTCTGAACCTTTTATTGTTCAATTAACTTCATGAACTGTTGAGTTTGTTTCAATACGTTCTGAATTATTGAAATTGATTAAATTTGCCTCTTGAACTATTAAACTTGTTTTAATATGTCATGAATTATTGAATTTGATTTACTTTGACCCCTGAACTGTTAAATTTATTTCAGTGTGCCTCGTCGCTTTAATATTTACTATTGATATTAGTAACATTGCAGATATACTCAATCAAATTCGGTGAACATATATTTTAAATTTATGATGGAAGTAGATATGCATGCATTTCTGTCGTATCAATTGTGGTCATGTTAATACTGATGTATTTCAGGGCGGATCCAAGATATTTTTCAGGATGGTTCAGAATTTAGAAAATTTAGAATTTTTTCAGAGTGATTTAAAGTGATGCATATTTTTATAAATTTTCTAAATTGTAAGTATATTTATAGAAACATTTTCAATTGTATGGTAAATTTTGAAAAAAAAATTAGGATGGTTCAGCTGACTCCTGGGTCTTAGTGGCTCTGGCACTGATGTATTGATTTAAATATAAATGTCATATATATTAAATTTAAAATAAATATCCACGCCATGACAATTAAATTAAATATACAAATAATCAAACTAATTAAGTGCTTATGTTATTTCTAATTAAGAAAGTTTGTGTAAAGTTTTTTTCAAAATGCATAGACATAAAATAGCTAAAATAGTAATGCATATTTTTTCAATTATAATATTGTTTTAAAATTTAGTTCACTTCTAATTAATAAATGAAAAAATGTCGTATCAAAAATATTTGAATAAAAAATAACTCTCAACTTTCTTACATAAATAACTGAAATTGCAATTGGTTTATTCCTGCACTTAACTTTCTAATTATCTTTGTGTATTTATTGATTTTCTCTTTGTGGCTCTTATTGTTGTGATTCGTTTGACTCTACTCATAACTCATATTTTTTTCTAGTTTGTTGACTATTACAATACAACTTGGTTTTTCGTTTGAAAAAATGAGTTAGACAACTTGGTTTGAAAATAACCCTTATGACTCTCAGATATCATTTTGTTAGAATTATGCATTAGCTAATATGCCCTCTTTAATATAGTGTTGTTAATATAATTGTATTTAAATCTATTAAGGTTTTTCATTAATCTATTTTAATATTAGTTTTAATATTTAGTTATCTCCAATGTCATAGAAAATACATATAAGATAAAAATAAATAATAAAAATGACAATTTCATAAAATATTGAGCTAACAAACATATCATATTACAAATAATTATATAGAGTTGAACAATATGATAGCTACTCCCTCATGCGTTCATCATTACTCGACATGCTTATTTCATGTCAATAGTACTAATTTTTTAAGACCGTCTTGCACATGTGATATGCGAAGACAATTGCAGAGCTTGACTGTTTGACCACAAAAATTTTACTATTTTTTTATTTACTGATTCATATTTCTATCAAGCAATAATCCATCTAGTATGTCTAAATCTAATCCAACAGTTAAAATTCTATCACACGTTGATGCTATAGAAAATTATGGCAGCTATCAACTGATTTGTTAATTTTTTTTCAATGTATATTTAAAAATGTGTATTATTTTATTTCTCTCCGAAAAAAGTAATATATCTTGTCTCTCTCTGACTAAAATCCTGAATTCGCCCCAACAATGCACTCAGACTCCAATGATACCAGAAATATGGACCAACAGATGAACAGAGAGGGATGAAAATTTACATTAAAAAGCCTATTTTGAATATCAATTACATTAAGAAAACCCATCCAAACATCTTCAAACTTAACCCAATAACCAATGGCGGAGTTACGAGTATTCAGATGGGACAATTGTTCTTCCCTGAAAAATATTTTTCAAAATAAATTATGTATTTAACAAACTTTTTAAAAAATATGTTTCTAAAACTATAATTTTCAATAAAATTACAAAATTATGCATACAACTCAAATCTTATCCTTCTTTAATAAAAATTATAAATTATACCTCTTCTTTGATAGATATTCTGAATTCGCCCTTGCCAATAACCGACTATTTTATTATTTTGGAACACATTACAAAGAAAACAAAAACATTAGTTTTTCACACTGCTAAGTTAATTAGCACTAAAAATAATAATAGTTACATAGAGAAGGACAGAGGGTTACGGTTTATTGGACATGAATGTCCATTTGAAGATATGGCAAAAATAAGTATCTCAGCTTTACAAAGAAACTAAAAGTTCTTTAAGTATCTATTATTAAATGTCTCTTAACGAAATTTTCATCTTTGTACGTACTCACATAAATTTGAACCGATAATCTCTTGAAAGTCCTCCTAGGTAGTTACCACTAGTGTTCTAAATTCGTGTCGTTTCGTGTCGTTCCGTTCCAAACACGGCTTGGCACGGCACGGAACGGCACGGCACGATTAGTATTTTATTATTTTTACCGTGTCGTTCTGTGCCGTGCCAAAAATTGGAAGGGATCGGAACGGAACGGTTAAGACACGGCACGTTTAGGCACGCCGTGTCTAAACGTGTCGTGTCTTAACAGTTCTGTGCCTAACCGTGTCGTGTCTTAACGTGTCGTGTCTAAACGTGTCGTCTCTAAACGTGTCGTGTCTAAACGGGTCGTGTCTAAACGTGTCGCCTCTAAACGTGCCGCCTCTAAACGCATCGTGTCTAAAAGGGTCGTGTCTAAACATGTCGCGTCTTAACTGTGTCTTAACTATGTCGTGACTCGTGTCTAAACGTTTATTTTTTAAAATTTGTAAAGTTTAAAATAGAATAATTAATAAATGCAAAAGATTTCAAAATAATTTGAACTTCCGTGTCTATCCGTGTCTATTCGTGCCTACCCGTGTCTATCTGTGTCGTGACGTGTCTAAATGTACCGTGTCTAGACGTGTTCTCGTGTCGTTCCGTGCCGTGCTTTCGTGCCGTGTCGTGCCGTGTCCTACAGTAGGAAACCAAGGCACGACACGCTTAAGACACGGCACATGAACAGTACCGTGCCGTGTCTTAATCGTGTCGTGTTCTTATCGTGTCGTTCAGTTCCGTGACGTTTTCAGACACGCAGACACGGTTTTGAGAACTCTAGTTACCACTGCCCGGCCATTTGCAACTGAAACGATAAGTTCAATCTATATTTCACATAACACGAAATAAAAAATTAGAATTTTTGTATGGATGTATCATTAAAAATTAACCTTAAGTCGGCAAATATATCTCTCCTACCTATAAAGGAGCTTAATTGGAAAAACACTCAAGGGTCCTGATTTACTAAAATTTTGGACGGACATTGTAACAACTATCCGATCAAATTTCATCTGCAGCGCTTCTCAAGCAAATTTCGAACTTCAACACAACTGTTCTCAGGGATTCGCCACAGAACATCCCGTATAATTTGTGACTGAAGAGTAAAAATGCGCTAGAAATTAAGATAGGCAACAGATTTCAAACCTGGATCAAGCCTAACACCTCCCAAATACTTAACCACTGGGCCACTCATCCATTTTTGATAAAGTAACTTATGTATTATATACATTCTCTTATAATATATATTATTTATTATAAAACTGTGATTTATTGATATATTATTTTTGTATCGGAATATTTTATTAAATATTTTAATAAACAATCTAATTTTTTATTATTTTATATATACTCCGTCTTATTCTAATTTTTTAAAATGTTTTTCATGTCTGACCCTAAAATAATAAGAATTGCATTCATGACCAAGATTTAAAAATTTGACACCATGACCCTATTTTCTCCACGCTCCAAGCATGACCCATGACCAATGACGCAACACGCAAGCCGAATGACGCATAACCCATGACACAAGACACATGACGCTGACGCATGATGCAAGACGCAAGCATGTAGTACTTCGCCTCTGTATATTTGATTTCAAAGTTCGAACGATCAATTCAAACCGTTAAACATGTCCTCCATGTTAAAATATCCTTGGAGACCAAATTTTATATATTTTTTTAGAATTTTTACTATTTTTTAGAGAGGTGGAAAAATCTTTAATATCGGATGGTCCCAAAATCGTTAGATTAACCAACTTCTTACCTCCTTTAAAAAATAGTAAAAAAATTCTAAAAATTGTAAAATTTGGTCTCAAAGGAGATTTTGATATGAAGATCATGTTCAACTGTTTGGATCGGTCATTTCGACTTTAAAATTAGAGATATGAAGAAGTATCATTTATTTGATGCTTTATGAAGTACCGTAGCCTCACCCTATATATATATAAAGTAAGGCTACGGTGCTTGGTCAAGCACAGAGCCTCTCGTGCTTGGGCATCAAATCTCACAAAGGGACGGCAAAAATTTTGATTTACCATTCTCAATAATTTCTTTATATCAAAATCTCCTCGGATACAAAAGTTTTCTTTTTTTAGAGTTATTTAACTATGTGTTTCAGATTTTTTAATATGACCCCAAAATAGTAATAAAATAATCTGTGTTTATGCATAAAAATAGAGCACTTTCAAAAATTCGAAACACGTACTTCAAAAATTCTAGAAATGGAAAAAATTTATATCCGAGGAGATTTTGATGTAAAGAAATTATTGAGCATGATAAATCAAAATTTTAGCCGTCCCTTTGTGAGATTTGATGCCCAAGCACGGGAGGCTTGGTGCTTGGTTAAGCACCGTAGCCTTACTACATATATATATATATGTGTGTGTGTAGAGTTAGATTATGGTGAGTTGCAACCTATTAATTTCCCTGTGCGTCGACTTCCAGCACCGTCTGATTTCCCTCAACATTCGCGCATTGAATCAAGGGAGAATTTTTGTGGTGCCACTCAAAACTAGAGAATTTCTGATATTGCCACTCAAAACAACTTCGTCTCAGTTTTGCCATCCAAAACTTCTCCTTGGTCTCAAAAATACCACTTGACCTTATAAAACAATTTCTGAGCTCATTTTATAAAATAAAAATTTCATCCTGACCAAAATACCCTCACCTTGTTACATATCGTCCCTAGGGTATGGAATCGAAACCTTCTCTTCCTGCATTTGCTCATCAGAATCGCAACTCTCTATTCGAAAATTGAAAATTAATGCTATCTCGCATGAACCCTATTTCGCCAATCCTAACCTTTGGACCTCTCGCCTGAACCCTAGTTCGACGATCCATTTTTATCGTCTCGCCTGAACCCTAGAGCCATCTCTCCGCCTCGAATTGTCTCAGCGAGAATGAGTCGATCGATGTCGTACGATAGTGCCTTGCCCAGTGACGTCCTACCGATCGTCTCTTGTCCGAATTGCCAGATTAAATTACTGAGACTGACGAGCCAATCTGATGATAATCCTGGAAGAATCTTCTATAAATGTCCGAAAAATAGAAGAACGGTAATCTTTGTACTTCAAATTCAATTCTAAATTTTCAGTTTCGTTGATAATTTCTCAGTATCTCAGTTTCGTTGAGAATTTTTGTGGTGCCACTCGAGACAACTTCAAATTCAATTCTAAAATTTCAGTATCTCAGTTTCGTTGATAATTTCTCAGTATCTCTGGTAAAATTTTCAGTTTCGTTGATAATCTTTGTACTTCAAATTCAATTCTAAATTTTCAGTTTCTTAATTTTACCAGCAGGTTGATCCCTTCTCTTTTTAATTCACATACTAGTACTATACTTTAAATTAGGGAGCTTATCGACATACTGGTACTTTAATTTTACCAGCAGTTTGGTTTCCATTTCTCAGTATCTGTGACATGTAAATTATCGACATACTGGTATCTCAGTATCTCTGACATGTAAATTCTCATTATCGACTTTTTAATTCACATACTGGTATCTCTCACATATTGCAGAAATTATCGACATGTAAATTCTTCCTTTGGGAGGACGAGTATGCAGAATTTCTTCATGACATCGGTGCTTCGACAATGCAGAGTGCCACTCACAGAATTGCAGAAGCCAAGCTGAACAATGAAATGGAGGAAAAAAAGAAGGAAACAGTCGCTTAGGTTGTCGTATCATTGAGGAAGATTGAAGTTCTTCTTCAAATCTTAGTTATGTTGATATGTATTTTGATTCTTGTGTTGTTGTACAATTAGTTCTCATTAGAATTCCGTTTGATTGTGTTGGATTCGTAGTTGTATTAGGAGTTGGATTAGTTCAAATTAGAATTTTGTTGGATTGTGTTGGATTAGTTCAAATTCATTGTGCAATTTATTTCAAACTTTGCTTTCGGCACAAAACAAAAAAGTGCAGTTGTGTTAATGGTCTTTCGGCACAAAACAAAGCAAATGTAGCACCATTCTTTGAAAACAATGAATGATGCTAAAGAATGGTCCAATCAATAATTATCGACCCAATAAGAATAGATGTAAACTCATCTTATGATGCTAAAGCAAATGATGCAGCACCCATCTTCTGATGTAAACTCAGCTAGATGTAGACTCAGTAGCAATGATCTTTTGTTGTTTGTCAATTGTATTTCAAATAAATCATGCATGTTAGATGGTAAAATACAAAATAAATCATGCATGTTTACCAATTTTCCCATTCCTAAAGAATATGAGACCGAACAAAGCAATGATCATTCAGAAAAATTCTCCCAATGTTCTCATTCATTGATTACAGACCAAACGAATAAGAGACCGAACAATTGGTCTTTCGGCACAAAACAAAGCATTCTCAAATGGACAAAGTTCAAATTCATTGATTAATTGTAAACAAGTCTTACAGTTCAATTCATTGATCAATTCTCAAATGAAAGCATTCTCAAATAGTTACATTTCAAATTCTAATGAAAACATTCTCCAACATTTACAAACATCAAAATGCATTCTAATGTGCCTTCCAGTCTTCCACATTCCCTTTCCACCTATCTGCATGGATCTATGCATGAAACATTCTCAAGCATTTACCCGTATGGAGAATAAATTCATATTCTATTAAATAGGTGAGAATTAATCAACAAGTAAATCCCTGCTTTTCTTCAAAAAAAAAAAAATCAACTCGTTCCAGATTCTATGTCAACTCGTTCCAGATTCCAGATTAAAAAAAAAATCAACTCGTTCCAGAATTAATCAACAAGTAAATATTACCAGTTTCAAGATTCTATCGCCGTATGGATCTCTGCATTTGCCTCTACTTCTGGCCTTGCATTTGCTCTTCTCTTCCTGCATTTGCTATAAACTATGAAGCATTAGTTATTCTATTAAAGTAGTGTTCAAAATGAAAGCATTGAAATTACCTCTTTCTATTTCTATTTCTGCTAGTTGATGGACCATCTTCGCCTTCTTTGCACGTTCTTGCTTGATGACCAAATTGCCCGCATCTCTTACATTTTTGTTTCCTTGTACCCAATTCGAGACAACCCGGAATCCTTTCTTTTCTAGGCCTTCCGGCTGGCCTCTTCATTTTAGGAGGACAAACGATGAACTTGGGATCATACTTCACCCATTTAGATCTATCACATATGGGTCTTATCACTCCCGCATATGCATTCCTGAATCGCTCTATGGTGTAATACTCGTGAACATAATCCTCTAGCCGTGCTCCTCTAAGTGAGCATATAAAAGTAATGGCATGACCACATGGTTGGCCAGAGAGCTGCCACTCTCCGCATGTGCACTCTAACTTATCCAACTCAACCGCATGCGTCCAAGTATTGCCTTTCAAATCTATACCACTCACTTCTGCACAAGCATTACCACCTCTGCATATACTTGGCCTCCCGATAGCCCTGCTCTTCACATGTAATTGCTTCAATACACTTGGCAGAATTAACCCAGTTAATTTCATACCTACCTTCCGCCTTCTGTCAAACATCACCATAATTCGACGCCTAATTTGATTAGCAAGCTCAGCAACATGCAAGTCCTTCAGATCTTTTATCCAAGCATTGAAGCACTCAGATATGTTGTTGGTTACGTAATCACACTTTGAAGTCTTGGAGAACATACTCCTACACCAAAGGCACTTGCTCGTCAAGTACTTGAATGCATGTTCGGATTCTGCCTTGATCGCATCCAAGTGGATTTGGCATTGCTCTATGGTGTATGCATAGGCAGCCGATTTGAAGTTCTTATTATAAACATCACCATGAAACTTCTTCTTAAAGTTCTCCCCTAAATGCCGCAAGCACTCTCTATGCTCGGCATTTGGAAATACATCTGCCACGGCATTTTCTAATCCCTTTGATGCATCTGAGGAGATAGTCAATCCTACCGGACTTCCAATTGCCTTTCTCAATTGGGTCATGAACCACTTCCAATTCTCACTTGTTTCCAGATCGAAAACACCATATGCTACCGGGTACAACCAGTTATGACCGTCAATACCGCAAGTTGCCGCCAACTGTCCTCTATACCTACCTGGTCAAAATAACTCAATATTAATCACAATTCATGTTCAATATGAATCACATATGAATCACAATTCATGGTCAAAATAACTCAAGTAATGTGAAATTTCAACAAACAAATTACTTGCCTGTCAAGTGAGTTGAATCAACACCCAAGTATGGTCTACACCCAACTACAAATCCATCTATGCACGGTTTGAGAGCCACAAACATCTTGCTAAACCGCATCTTGCTACCATCCTTTTCACAATCGATCTCGACAATGCTACCGGGACACTTTCTCTCCAATTCTGCCTTAAAATTATATACATCTTGGAAACTTTTCTCCCATGATCCTTGAATCTGCACTAGAGCAGCTTGTGTCCCTCTCCACGCCTTACCATAACTCAATTTGACGTTAAACTCATCTTGTAATTTGTTTTGTACTTGCTTTGCTCCGACCGAAGGATTCCTTCTTAACCAATCTCCCGCCCTATCTGATACCCAAGCCATATTAGTCATCTTGCCTTCAACCATGCTAGTGGATGGACATGTATGCGGGTGTGGTAGTACCGTCACCTACATGTTCAGAAAATTCAAAAGTCACATTACATACATATTACATTAGTGAGTTGAAATACAACATAAGTGAGTTGAATCTTTTACCTTGAAGATTTTGTTATCATCTCGAAGTCTGTAAGCCCGAATCCGCCAAAGACATTCTTCATATTTGCAATTTGCTATGAATCTCTTCTTGTCTTCAATGTCACATATTCAAATTCATTTTTAATGGCAAAATGCCTCAATGATTTTCTAAAGGCAACAACGTCAGGAAATAAGGCATTAAGCTCAATCCTCGGATTCTCAGCATCGTATGAAATACTATGCTCGCTCTCAGCTGCGACACTCGGCTCCGAAAGGTCTCCACCCAATTCTACCGACGGCTCCTCAAATGCATTTCCCCCTGCATTCTCATTATCTGAAAGATACGCTAGCTCTGCATCGACTTCCACATATTGCTCGTACTGCTCCTCATAACTCCTCCATTCGGCCTGACTACCACAAGCAGTATTTGATGCTGGTTGAGTGCCACTGCACTTTGTACCGCTGTCGGCTGTACTCATTATCTGAAAAAACATGAATTTCCTGCTCATTTCAGTTTGTACTTAATTCTGGCACCTGGGAACTAATATTCTATATGGTACAGTCTACTTCTGGTACTGGTACAGAACCCTAAAATCGCCACTGTGAGTAGATACAAAGTTATTCGAAGATGAATGAATACAAAATTATTCAACACAACAATATTGAAGGAGTCTGTGAACTGAAATTTTCAGATTAATTTGAATCAAATATTGCAGGTACGCAACACAGTTTAGAATAACTGAAATTTTAGAATAAATCGCTAAAAGTTATTCGAGGGAACTGAAATTTTAGAATCAAGATGCATAAGCCGTTTCCAAATCGCTAAGCAGTTTTCAGAACATACCTTCGATCGCAACACAGATATGCACTGGGCGGAGCGATGCTAGGGTTCCACTTCTTGTTGTCGACGCCGGAGAAACACGTTGAGGGTTCCGAGTTCGTGCTGAGTTTGTGAATCCAAGGAGTGTTGAGAGTGAGAGATTCCAAGGAGAGGTTTTCGACAATGAGAGTGAGAGATTCGAGTCGATTGAATCTAGTATCCAGTCGGCTGAACCGAGTGCACTAATTTGATTAGGAAACGTGAGGGTATTTTGGTCAGGATGAAATTTTTATTTTATAAAATGAGCTCAGAAATTGTTTTATAAGGTCAAGTGGTATTTTTGAGACCAAGGAGAAGTTTTGGATGGCAAAATTGAGACGAAGTTGTTTTGAGTGGCAATATCAGAAATTCTCTAGTTTTGAGTGGCACCACAAAAATTCTCCCTTGAATCAATACATTCTCAAGCGTTGGACGAAAGATGCCAATGCAAGTGCCAAAACACCAACTATTATGAGGAGTTTGGATCCGGGAGACTCACTGGAGTTGAAGTCAATAAGGATGGCAGCAATCAAATTAGATTTGAATGAGATGCTTCAATTGGGTTCAACCTCTCAAGAGGCTTTCATGCTTCTCAAAGAGATAGTTTCAGATGGCATTAAAAAATTACAACTTGTGGTTCCGAAAAGAGACATAGAAAATGTTGAGAGCGAGACCAAGATCGAACCCGAGATTGACCAAATGCTTATGTATTTTGATCCACCTCAATCACAATGCAAGGGAAGAAAGAAGAAACCTGTGTGGTTCAAGCCCACGCATGAAAAGATGGCAAAAAAGTGAAGGACTTGTAACATTTGCAATGCACAACAAGGTCACAACTCACGAACATGCCCGCAGGTATGCATTTGTTGCATTTGTTTAACATTATGGTAAGTATCAGGCCCTTGTAAGGATGCGACTCTTTTCATATCAAACTCTAGTACGTATCAGGCCTAGGTCTGGGACGTATCAAGCTACTATCTGGTACGTACCTGGTACATATGAGGTATAACTTATAATTCTGGTACGTACCTGGTACGTATGATATCAGGCCTAGGTATGGTATCTGGTACATATGAAATTCTGGTACATTTGTTTAACATTATGTTTCATTCTAATGTGCAACAGCAAGAGGCAAGGGGCATGTTCGTTCTAATATGGTATGGTACATATGAAATTCTGGTACTTACAACATCGAGTATAATTTATATTTTTTCCTTCCTATCAGAAAACAGCAGCAAGAGGCAAGGGCAAGTATGCGGAGGAAGACGAGCACATTGAAGAATCTCTTTCCTCGGATGAAGATTTGGAGTGAATTTGCATTGATATATTTTGTTTGGTATATTTTGTTTAAAGTCAGAAAGAAGAACTTGTTTGATATATTTTGTTTAAAGTCAGAAAGCAAAATGTTTGGTATATTTTGTTGAATGTTGTTTGGTATATTTTGTTCAAAGTCAGATTTGGATTTATAAATTGTTCAAATATTCTAATTTCTTTTGTTTTGACGTTTGTTTCATTTGCATTTGTGGCATCATCCTGCATAGTACACACATAGAATCACACATATAAGTATATAGCATTTCAAAACATACAAGCATTGATACAATCACACATACAAGCATTGATACAATCATTCTGCATAGTTGCATTAAAGCCAATCACACATACAGGCATGGAATGATTTAGTTTCAAAACATACATCCAGTGAAACCATGCAAACAATTCGGTTTCAAAACATTAACAACTTGAGTAACCTAGAGATAACAACTAACATTTGTAAATTATAACAAACCATGCAAACAAGCAAAACAACATTACAAGAAGCATAGCTTCAATTCTATCTTCAATTCGGCGTAGTTGTGATTTGATATGGATTGGTTCAAAGTTAACTTCATCGCACCAAGCTTGAAAAATATTTACGTTTCGATTGCAATAACAAGCATAGAATTGTCTGTATTTGTTTGCTGCAGTGGTGGCAATCTTTATTACACAAAGCTGTTAGCATCATTGGCACATATACTTAACATCTGCACCCCTCATCATTGATATGATTTTCTGACAAGTTAACAGCAAGTTAAAAGCATGAACAAGTTAGTCAATAGCAAGTTAACAATTACTTATCAACAGCAAATTAGTTAATTACAGTATTTGTTTGAACATTCACTTTCCCCAATTAACAAAGCATGAACACATTCACTATGTTGAGACTGAAACCTACAAAGGGCTTGAGAATTCTGGTATGTAGACTCTATCGTGTATTCATATGCTTCAGAGTCCAATTGAAATCGAATACCCCTTCAAAGGAAAAACTTGCGAAAATTTTGTTGTACAGGAAATATCGCAAGCTGCAGAGAAAATTGAATGTGCAGGAAAACTTTGTTGTACAGGAAAACCTACATTCAAACGAAAATTGAATGTGCAGAGAAAATATCGCAAACTTGCGAAAACTTTGTTGTACAGGAAAACCTACATTCAAACAAAAACACTACAACGACATATTGCAGAGAAAATTGAAAACCTGGAAATCGCTAAGTGTAAATTGAAGTAGTCAACAGTCGACCCTGTGCAACCTCTTCAAAACCCTAGAATGAAAATTGAAATTGTCAGACTCAACAACGAAGAACAACATAGGCGATAGATAGAATAGTATAATAACCTAGAGAGATTATGGTGTGCTCCGTCGAAAAGATAAGTAGTCGAAACTTCGATTGGAGGAGAAATGGTGTGCTCCGTCGAAGAGATGAGTAATTCGAACAATAAAGAAGGAGAAATGAAGGAGTCGGAAGAAAGGAATGTCGCTAATCCGATGCGCGAATGTTGAGGGAAATCGGACGATGCTGGAAGTCGACGCACAAGGGAATTAATATGTTGCAACTCACCATAATCCAACTCTATATGTATATATATAAATAGTTAGGCTATTTTACTTTGCAAAACGCGTGCTATGCGATTATGCACAATTGGATCTTTTGATGATCATGATGGCACAAATCACAATGCGCGATCCAATGACTTACAATCGCAAAGAGCGATTTTTGCAAAATACAATAACATATATATATATAAAGAGAGAGAGAGCTAGGCTATGGTACTTCACAAAGCGTCATTCACGCTGTACTTCATCTCTATATCTCCAACTTCTAAATCCAAACGACCAATTCAAATCATTGAACTTTAGCTCGATATTAAAATCTCCTTGGAAACCAAATTTCACATTCTTTAGAATTTTTTACTATTTTTAAAGGGGGTGACAAGTAGGTTAAGTTGACGATTTCTAGACCAACCAAATATGAATGATTTTGCACATCTCTAAAAAATACTAAAGATGAAAAATTCGCTCTACAACAAGATTTTAAAATAGAGATCAATTTCAACGATTTAGATCGATCGTTAGAATTTCGAAATTGAAGAAAAGAAGACGAAGTATCACATGAGTGACGTTTTATGAAGTACCATAGCTTGGTGCTAGAGCTGTCAAACGCACGAAACGATCACACAAATACCATCTTGCGTCTTAAATTGTGTTTTACGAGCGTAAGGGTTTTGTTGTTGCTTCTTACGCCACGTTTAAGAAATTTCCTTGCATTTGCGTTTATGTTTAGTTAAACGTACAAAACGTGCAAACCGTTGAATTTTTTGCACGTTTATGCATAGTGCAGTCAGGGAATAGAATTATCAAACATGGAGTAACTCCTCATAGTTGAGTAGTCTTGCTACTAACAAAACAGTGCACAACAGAGCCAAAAACATAATTGTTTACCATTACATCAATGTTTACCCGTAACAATATTAAGGGTTACAAACAAAAACTCCTTTAAACCCTATTCAAACGCAATAAAAAACAGGAGTAACCCTATACAAACAAAACAAAAAACCCCTGTGAGAACTAAATTTTACTTTTGTTCCACTACCATGGCCTCCCTCATTCATTGACATTTTCATCACTAGCACCATCCGAGTCCAAGTCAATCAAAGCACCCCAATCAACTGAACATGAACCCGAACTCAAACCTGAATTTGGGGGTAGACTCAGATGTGGTGTCCCACAGTTTATCTCCGAAGTCCCTCTTGAACTTCTTCTTCTTCTTGGTGCTGGTGCTGGTGCTAGTGATGGTACCCTTCCCCTTGCACTTGCTGCACTTTTTTCTATTCTTGTTGGATAAAGCTGGTGCTAGTGCTGGTATCGATAACAACCAGTTCAGGACCTTGGCCACCTTTTGGAGATTGGGATACACCCAACTTCGCGGATGAATATTCTCGAGGAGGATCTGGACGACCTGCCTGAATTTTTCAAGGGGGTCCATCAGTTATTGCAAAAATAGTGAAAGCGATCAGTTAACAAATAACTATAATTGGTTCGTCTACATAACTACTTAAATGATTATACATTTATACCATAAATTCTAACATAAAAAAATTAAATTTAACCAAATAATGAAAGCGATTAGTAAATTAATTTTACTAAATAGTGAACTGATTGCAAAACAATAATTTCCAATTTTGAACTAATAAGTAATAATGGACATTGAACGTTGCATTTACATTATTTCGGACAAATGAACATTGAACATTGAAATGCGTTGTTAAGCAAGCTTAAGAGAAATGGAAGATGAAATTACCTTGAGACGAGTGACGGAGTGAGGGTGTGCTTTAAATGAAATTATCTTGTTAAGAAAGTCTTTCAGAAAAAGAGACACGGTGTGCTTTAGAAGAAGGATATGAAATGAAAAGGCACTATAGGTCTAAAAGGCACTGAAAAGGTACTTTAAGTCCAAAAGGCACTATATTAGCATTATTTAATTACTATATTTGAACTTCACTATTCAGAAAGATCGACAGATTATTATTTTATTATTTATAACTTTTCATAATACTTTACAACTTTATATAAGCATGATTTTATATACTTCATATAAACATGACGTAAGAAACGTTCAAAACGAAACATAACAAATCACTTGTGTTTACATTACGTTTAATTAGACGTAACAAAAATTGTTTTCATTTTACATTTTGTTTAACAAACGCAACAAAAATTCCTTGTGTTTAACGTTACGTCATGACGAAACGAAACATTAAAACGTGCAAAACACAATTCGTTGACAGCCCAACTTGACGCGCGGGCTCTCTCTCTCTCTCTCTTTATATATATATATATATATATATAGAGCAGGGTTCTAGTGCCTCCAATTTTTATACCTCTGTTGTACCTCAAATCGTGGACCGTCCATCAAAAATTAGATTGACGGTGCTGATCAAAATTTTATTTCCTGTGCTCCCCACCATGTCCCTTCGTTTCACCTTTCACCTCCTTCTCTATTCGTTTCACCTCCATAAAAAATGTCGTAGCACCTCTCCCCTTGCTCTCCCCGATTCTTTCGCCAAGACCGCAGTACACCAACTCCCCTTGCGCCTTGCCTCATTCGTCTCTCTTCATTCGACGAAGCGATTTTCAATTTCCAGATTCGACGGTTTTCGAACGGAGGTATCGACGAAGGTTCCACTCGATTCAATGCACAACTGTTTAGTCAACCCCTTTCTCAAGTAAGCCTTACTGTTATACCCTATACCTATTTTGATCAACTATTTTCTCAGATTTCCTCTATTGTGAACAAAGTAAGTTACTGGTGATGTTTGTGAGGGGGGGGGGTCCGACATTATGCATTGATAATAGCTTTGCTGGCCCGAAGAGCAAGTCAATTCAAAATATGCACTTCAGCTTCAAATTCAAAGACATGTTTAGTTTTCATGAAGTGTGGCTGGCTGGTCACCAGTTGTCAGCACCAGTGGCTTTCCTCTATGGACTGCCAGGCGCGTAGGCATAGGCATAGTTCCAATGGTAAGCTGATAGAGCTAGCGAAGTAGGTATACACGAGAATTGGGGATTTAGTATGCATCAAGTCCAGAATCGGGGATTTAATACATATTAACTTCAGGTGGTATTATTCAGGTAATACAAATTCTCAATGGATTCTATTGCATCGGATGATCCTGACGATCCAAGGAACTCGATTGAATTCACTGGTTCATTGCTCTCCAATTCTAAAGAAGTATGCTGAAAACTGAAACTATAACTTCGGTTTAGGCTATGATTCAATAATTCATTATACATGGCTATTTATAGCACGTCTTCTAACATAGTTATTATTTTATTTTTTCAGGATTCTACTTGTATGAATGCTGATAATTGCATGGTTATTGCTTCTGATATAACTCCAAAGAACAAAAGTAATGATAAAATTGTACCTTGTGAAGGTAAAGAGTACACATCACTTGAACAATTTGAAGAGTTTTACTATGCTTATGCCTATTCTGAGGGGTTCACTATTCGAATCAAGAAGACACTTAAATTTGATCGGACAGATATTATTCGGTACCGACAGTATGTGTGCTCATGTGCTGGATTTTGTGCTGAAAAGAAGTCAAATGCTGAGATTATTGAGGATCAAGAGAAGAGAGGCAGAAAAACCTTAACACGTAGAAGTGGTTGCCCTGTATCGATTACTATATCGAAGAAAGATAGTGTATGGAAGGTTGGAAGTGTAAACAACAAGCACAACCATCTATTAGTAAGTCCAAATAGCAGACCTTACTTAAGGCAACCTAGCAGCATACCCTCGGTAGCAAAAAATTTAGTTGAAAAATTCAGCGAAGTTGACCTTCCAGCTGGTAAAGTACCAGCTTTATTGAATTGTGGTGTTGAACTAAATGTGTCACAAAGAAGCTGTTGGAACCATAGAAGGGACCTTAGAAAATTGAATTTGGATAGGGGTGATGCAGATGCTGTTTTTCAATACTGTAGACAAAAGCAGATACAAGATCCAAATTTCTTCTATGCTATTCAAACTGATGATGATGATCGGATGGTCAATTTCTTCTGGCTTGACTTAGTAGGTCGGCAATACTATGAGCGATTTGGAGATGTGGTGGTATTTGACACGACATACAAAACTAACAAGTACGGTCTTCCATTAGCAAATTTTGTTGGTGTCAATAACCATACACAATCTATCATGTTTGGGTGTGCCTTGTTGCAAAATGAGGAAGAGGAGACGTTTGTATGGTTATTTCAAACTTGGTTAGAGGCAGTGGGAGGGAGATTACCCATATCAATTCTTACGGATCAAGATCGTGCAATTACAAATGCTATTGAAAGGATTTTTCCAACTGTTAGTCATCGATTTTGTCTCTGGCACATCTTAAAAAATTTCCTGAAAAATATGGGTTCGTTTATAAGGATAATTCACCATTCAGTCGAGAATTGAAGAGTTGTCTGTATCAATCAGTCACCATAGAGCAATTTGATAGTGAGTGGAATAAAGTCATGTTGAAGTACAAACTCATAGGCGAAGAGTGGCTTGTGAAATTATTTGACATTCGACGATCTTGGATTCCTGTATACAATCGAACCATATTTTTTGCCGGTATGAATACCACACAGAGATGTGAGAGCATACACTCGTTTTTTGATTCATTTCTTAACAAGGGCACCACTTTGCGAGAATTTGTTGTTAAGTATGAACGTGCTCTTGAACAACGCTACATTGCTGAACATGCCGAACGGTTCGCCTCAATTTATAAGAAACCTAATTTGAAGTTGAAGTCTGCTATAGAAGAACATGCAGCATGCTTCTATACACGAAACATGTTCAATCAGTTTCAAGAGGAGCTTTTGCAAAGCCTGAAGTTAAAGAAGGAGAAGGTGGACAAAAACGGATCCTCCATCACATACAAGATATCAAATTTTCATAATCCTCATGAGGTATTTCTTGTAACTCTGGATGTGGAGTCATTGAATGTCTCTTGTCAGTGTCACTTGTTTGAGTTTAAGGGCATCTTGTGTAGTCATGTACTTTCGGTTTTCAGTAAGAAGGATGTTGAGAAAATACCTCATAAATACATCTTACCACGGTGGACAAAGAGAGCAGGAGAGGGAATCCATATCCCTTGATTCAATAAAGATGGAGATGCAATCGCTCGTGATATGAAATTCAACAATGTCATAAGCCGGTTAAGACCTTATTTGCATGTAAGTGATGAAACTTTTGACATTATAATGGAGGCCTTAGACATGACACTTAGCAAAGTTTCTGTTATGCAAGAGGCTAAAGAGAAAACAACTATTAAGGTTGCAACTGAAGAGTCTGTCAAAGATGAAAAGCACTCACTTCTTGGAGATCCGCATATTTCAAAAACAAAAGGCCGAAAGAAAGAGTCATCAAACGAATCTAAGAATGGACGCTTCAAAAGCGGTTTCGAGATTGGTATGGAAAATAGCAAGCAATCAAAAAGGCGATGCAAAGAGTGCGGTGAATTTGGTCACTACTCGTCTACATGTCATAGAAGAAAAAAGGCTAAATGTATTGAGCCAGTTGAAGAAGAACTCTCATAGTAGAATTATCTGATTTTGTTAACACGAAACTCTTTTGTTATACTTTTTGTTATATTATATCTAACTCCAAGAATCATAGACTACAGATGTAATTTTTTGTTTATGTGAATTTTGTGACAAATATGATTACTGTTATACTTGTCAGAAATTTAGTGGGATTTTGTTTATTTTTTGTTTATCAAACTCCAGTATGTGGGATTTGTCGAATTCAGTTATTAGCACATGACAAATGCAACAGTGATTACCATGTCCAAAAACTGCCCTGATTTGGTTGTCTTCCGCCTATGCATAATGGGCAGACACCTGTCTGATCGAATCACTGGTGAGCCCATGGATGCAGGTTTTGGTGAGCCCATGGATGTTGTCATGAATTGTAAGGAGAGGAGACAGAGAGGAGCCCCTGCTTGTACTGGTCTCTTGCCGGGCCCCGGACTGATGCACCAGCAAGATCGTCCAGAGATGTTGCTTATACCAAGGTAGGCTGATCTGGATCGATGCACTAAATATCGTCCAGAGATGTTACCCAGTTCGAACAATGGTGAATGGAAATTTCACCCTTCGAATCAGAGGCATGGAGGCATATGGTAAATATGGTCTGTGTAGTTTTTTTATGTTTTTTTCAATTTCATTTCCTTTTTATGAGCTTTTTGTTTCTGTTGTTATTATCCAACTCATTTTATTTATCCGTTCGGGTTGGTGTTGGTGTTGAGGCATGGAGGCATAGGCTAGCTGATTTTGGTGTTGGTGTATTGAGGATCTCGAAAATCGTCGAATCTGGAAATTGAAAATCGCTTCGTCGAATGAAGAGAGACGAAGGAGGCGAGGCGCAAGGGGAGTTGGTGTACTGCGGTCTTGGCGGAAGAATCAGGGAGAGCAAGGGGAGAGGTGCTACGACATTTTTTATGGAGGTGAAACGAATAGAGGAGGAGGTGAAAGGTGAAACGAAGGGACAGGGAGGGGAGCACAGGAATTAAAATTTTGATCTGCACCATCAATCTAATTTTTTATGGACGGTCCACGATTTGAGGTACAGCAGAGGTATAAAAATTGGAGGCACTAGAACCCTGCTCATATATATATATATATATATATATATATATATATATATGAGCAAGGCTAAAGTAATATGCATAGTACACCACCTTTCATACTATGCTGCTATGCATGTTTAATTTGCCCAAAAATTTGAGATTTAAGTTGCTTAATAAATTATTCATATCAAAATCTTGTAGGAAATCAAATTTCGTGATTTTTAGAGTTTTATTGCTATTTTTTTAAATATTTTATAAAAACAGGTCAGAAATTGCACTTTTGTAGTAGTATTAAATCTGGATTGTTCTTAAAAAATATTTAAAAAATAGTAAGAAAGCTCTAAAAATCACGGAATTTGATTTTCTACGATATTTTGATTTGAAATTTTTTTGAGCAACTTAAATCTTTATTTATTGGACTATTTATATATGCATAGTACGAAATGTGATGTACTATACATATTATTTTAGTGTTGCTGTATATATATACTTGCGTCTGCGTGTCCCGTAATTGGGCCGTGAAAGATAGGAAGTCACTTCCAAAAACTTGTAAAACATTTTGTATTGGAGAAGGGGAGAAGGCCCAAATCCAAGCCTGTTTCAAGCTTCCAAACCCCTAATCGCCAAATCTCCGATCAACTGCTACACAGGTGAAACAATATCCTCTGCACTAGTTTAATTTGAACCGTCAGATTAAATTTGAACGGATATAAATTTTCAATATAAAAGAGTTCTGAATCGTAACGTTCGACCGTTCAGATCTAATCGGACGAAACAGATGCAGAGACACCGGTAAAAAGGTGCAGAGAATACGGTTCCCTACACAGTAGCATCAATCAATCGATCGATCGATCATTCTTTGTTCTTCCAAGCAAATCAATGGCCGGGAAGGCGGCAGTGACGGAGGTGGCGAACGGAGTGTCGCGGTTTCAATGGAGGGAGAAACTAGCGAAGTACAAAACGGAGCTTGCGAAGGGAGTGTGGGGCTACTGGGAACTCGGCGCATGGAAGCCTCTAGCAATTAGTGGTCGATATCGCGCTCGCCTCCGAAAGGAGGTTCTTCTCGCTGAAGAGTAATCGTTCTTGCTCTTTTCTCAGAACTTTATTCTTTTTTCTCTTAATGAAAGTTTCAGATATGCCACTGGAAAATTGATACATTAGCTGAGGGTTCGAAACCTAATTCTAGTGGGTTTGTGTCTGAAGTTGAAAATTCATTCCATTCTTAGTAATAGTTGGGTTTGATCAAGATGGAACTATTGATTCAGGTTGCTTAAGTTTAATCATACACCGGAAAACATATGAAAAGATGTTTCTAACAAACATATTTTTTGACCTGTCTTTATGGTGCAAATTATTCAAGGAATGATAGAGTTAGAATTTATAGACTTTTCAGTATTTTTATGGTATACACATTGATATAGACCTGCTTTTAATATATTTTTGTTATTATTCCTTGTTCAGAGATTGGCCATACGACCCACCAAGAGGGGAAATGAGAGACAGGAGGAAAGGTCACAAGTGTGATCGCATTTCTGCTGAGAAGTATGTAGTATTTCATCAAACTATTCATTTTAACAACTTGGTTAATGCCCTTGCAAAAATATGTCAAAAGGTTTCTTCGCAGCCACTGAGGAAAATAAAAAAAAAGATTGTAAACAATACAGTTGCCAAAACATCGATGGTGCTCTCACGAATGAAAAAATTTGCGAAGATTAACAAGTTATTGCTTCTTGGGAAACCAATAGATTTTAAAACCACACTGTATAAGAGTGAATGGATACTTCCTAAAGAATTGAAGAATAGATCTTTAGATGAGAAAGTTTCATGTTTGTAGTGATATACCAAATATTTCTTCATCTTTCAGGGCATAAATTATATTTGAATTGTCTGCTTCATTTTTTAGAGCACATTGATTCCGGTACCGTCTACCCCAACTTGTTAGGGACTAAAGGCTGTGTTGTTGTTTGATTCTGGCACCAATTAGGTAATGGGCAAATTGGTTAACTAAACTAAAAAGATTGATGAATTCTTTAGGATGGATGAGATCGCTAAAAACATAAGTTGCTTATTGTTTATTGAGTTTGAGGTTTTTGTCTGAAATCAGTAAAATGAATATGTATTTCAAATAATAGAAACCGTGATTGCTTTTTAGTTGTTTCAACTTTCAAGCAATTAGAACAGGTGGCAGACTTTTTTTTCTTCTTTTTTCAAAAAAAGTAGGTAGCATATGAAGTTTTGGCTTTGATGAATCTTTCTAAAATGATGAACACCTAATCCATGCCAAATGTAATATTCTTGCAATCTCCTAGGTTTCCTCCCCTAATTCTATAACTACAATTTTAATCCCTTGTAAAATGAAAAGGGTGAGGGACCATCAACTTATTTTGGGATACTTAGAATCATAGTATTTGAATCGTAAAATATATCGTGTATCGATGGATTTTGTATCGTATCGTGTATCGTATCATGTCATTAAGATACGCTAAGCTATTTTTACAATAACAAAAGGATTATAGTAATTAGTATCTAACAAAAAAATCTAAATAATTAAAGAAACCATCATAATTTTAAATATATTGATAAGTTTCAATTGATATCGATGTAGATTTCTTGCATATTAAGGTATTTACATGAATATCAATCTTTTGCTTCTAGTAAGCAACAAAATAATTTAGCATCATGTTCTAATAAGTCACAAAATAAGCTATGATCATATCACCATTTTACTAACTAACAATATCATTTAAAATTAAATCATCACTATCACTAGCACTATTCATCAATCGTCGAAGTCGAGGTTGTTGGGCAATGATGACTCACCCTTGGATTTCACTGCTCATATCGAACCGTAAGATACGTATCTCTCGCCCTTTGACTCGTATCGAATCGTAAGATACACATCGTGTATCGTAAGATACTAGAATAGCTAGTTTTCAAGGCGACACCAAAATTGTAGCGTTACCATGTTCTCTTTGAAACCAAACTTCTGTCTAGGTTACGACATTTGATTATTGCTTAAATTGATATGGTAATTTGATCCAGGCGCGCGCATACTGCTGAGCTGATGAAGAAGATGCCAGAGATGCTACTGGATTATAAGGTTCAAATTCAAAATCTTCCATCTTTATCTTATTGTGGTATTACTACATCAACATTGTTATGAAGTTATACTGTTTGCAATTCAAAGTCATCAAGTTCTAAAATCATGACTCATCAAAGAATAAGCATTTTTATTATTGAATACCATCCAATAAAAATTTCATGGGTTGAATCTAATATTATTTTTTTTGTATACTTTGGCTTCAGACCTAGGTTTCTGAACCAAACTTTGAACTGTTTGATTTTAGTACATGCACGAATGAATATGGTCTTATAATTTTACCACTTTTCCCTGCCACAGAAGCGAAGATGGGAGAAAAGAATGAAGGAAGAGGAGAAAAATAAAGAATGAAGAGATAAAACACCTCTTAAGCTGCTTGTTAATTTTTCCTTTTTCCTTGATGAGAATTTTATCTTTAGTTAATTTCATGATCACCTCATGAACTAGAATTTTATAAATTAGTAATCGTTATTTCTTATTTGGACCATGCAACATAGTTGTAATTGGGAACCATATCTGCTGCTCTTATTTGGCAAGAGCAGGACCCTGCCCTTGCGATACAGACCGTTGAAAATTCAGATCTGAAACCTTATAAAATATACAGCCCTGCACTTCACATCTGGTGGTCCATTTTAGATTTGGCGGTCCAGATTTGGCCCCTGCACTTCACATCTGGTTCTTGACCCAAAAGAGCAGCAGATACGGATCCGTTGTAATTGGGGTTCCTGCTTTTTTTTACCCCTTTTCCTTTTATGTGAAATCAATAAAGCAGGCACAAAAATATTATTTTGTTTGTTGTCTATGAGAAGATAGAAACTTACTTTCAAAAGGAAATTTGTTTTTCTTTTTGGTTCATCTTTTGGTTAGGGCTTGAAGAAACAATAAAAAATGTCAACCATGATAAAAGAACATGCTGCTCAGTTTGCTGAAACTGTTCTCAGCAGTAAAGCGTATGCTTTTTTATATTTTGTTTTGGATGTTGTTTTTGTCATTGAACTAATTAAGGTTGTTTATATGTGAATTTTTGTTATGTCTATTCAGGGGTACATTTGCTTAACAGTGTTCGGTGATATTTAGATAAATTAGTACTAAACAGCTAATAAATTGTGTTTCTCTCTTTCAAGTATCCTTGCATTACAGCCACGTGTGTAACATCCAGAATCAAATGATTTTCTGTCAGTATTTTCTGTTAAATGATTTGCAATATGAACTTATAGAAGATCTTATTTATCACAATTATGGTAGACCTTATCAATTGCTGGTACTTTTACCTTATTTTGCACCCAATTCTCAATTTTGTAACTTCTGATTTTGAATGTGATTTGGTCTGTGCATTCACATTTATATCCCAACTTTAACTGTCTATTATCAAGTTTTGTTATTTTATTCCCTCAAAAAAAAGTTTTGTTATTTTAAAGTCATTATTCCTGGTTGACTAATATCTTCTTAAATAGAAAAGCAAATTGGTACCATATTTATTTTTGATGGAAAATTGGTACCATGTTCGCGAGACTGACGTACTTGTGCAGATTAGAAGCATGTTTGTAAGAGCCGTGCGTGTTTGAGATTTGAAACATTCTGCTATATTTCAGAAGAATGGGAACACAAATATGACCCGTTAACAGATTAAAAAAAATTATCAGTTTCATAACAATATATGTAGCTGACTGCATATTAGATTGAGAAACAATATTATAAAATTTAAGAGATTTTCTAAATGGTTCGAACAGTTTTCTATAACATCTAAGAATGATCTAAGAATGATCGATGATGTTAAGTTCTATCTAATGTAGTGGTGAGATATAAGACTTTTATGAGAAATTTTGGAATTCAAGTTTCGTCAGAGACTATTTTTAACAGGAGTTTTTTAAGTTTATTTTCTAGTTTGTTGGTGAGTGTGTATTGTAAATTTACGGATAATGATCAGCAGGGGAGCTTTCTTATTGCTCGGTTGGTTCTGCAACAAATTCAATGCAAAATGGAAAGCTGATCTAATTTGCTATGATCTAATTTGCCAGGGGCGGAGCTAAAGGTTCCCAAAAGGGGGCTAAGCACCCCCCATAAATTGAAATTTTGTAAAAAATTTCCATTAAATTTCATACGTTTTTCAATTTTAGTACTAATTAGTCTCCCTTATAAATTAAAGTTATACGATAGTTTCAATTCAGTCCCTCCTATATTAATTTTCTAGCTCCGCCCCTGTAATTTGCTGAAGGTGATCAAAGACATCTATAGCATGACAACGGCTAATAAATTATAAAATATCCTAAACATCCTCTATTAATCTGAAATGCGTCTCGAATAGTCTCGCATGCCCAGATGAAATTCACATTGGCTGCCTGGGATGAAATAATAATCCGATGGTTTATGTAACTTTTGAAATTTGAACATGCAAATTTTAAAATGGGAGTTGATATATCGATTCGGACATCGATCTTGTCACCGATAGAAACATGATGGATCTAGTTGGGTTCAATTTGCATGTTGTTTTTGTTATTATGCATCTAATTGACTTGACACTGGACTGAAAACGGAGATCGATACACTCATCGATACGGACTGGACGAATACAGCTTCATTCAATTTAAAAATTGTTGTTATTATCATACATGTTATTTTGGTTATTATGCATTTTTTTGTTATTTTGCATGTAATTAACATGCATAATAACACATTTATCTAATATAATTGACATGCAACTCATTCTGAATAAAGTGCATAATAATAATCTTAATATAAACACTGTCAAATGCATAATAATACAAATAACATGCATAATAACACAATTAACATGCACAAACCGAATTGTTGTAATTATTATGCATGTTATTAGATGCATAATAACAAAAATAACATACATAATAATCAAAATAACATGCATAATAACTACAACAATATTTCGTCAGAATTCAACTTGACGTGTTCAGTACGTATCGATGAGCATATCGATACGAGAATCGACGAAACATTTTCCTTTCAAAATTATGTAAACCTTCGATTGTTATTTCAAACTTACAGATGCTCACCCCGAATATTGATCCGTCCCGATTTTTTTATTACTAGAAATTAAATAAATTATTTTTAAACAGAAAAAGTATTTAAAAAGCTCGAAAAATAGAAAAGGTCGGTGTTGGAAATACCGTCCAGAAAAAAGACAAAATGGACGTTATTGTGAATACCGTTCGTATGATTTTTGAGTTGAATATGAATTATTTTTATAACTAACCTGAAAAAATAAATAATAACATATATTATCCTGAAATAAAATCTTTCACAATAATGATTCTATTTTATAATTTGCGTTCAGACGTGTTATTTAAACTCATGCATTCATAGGGCACTTAGAAATTCAAACAGAACAAAAAGAAATTCTAAGTACCTCTGAAGGCATGCGTCTAGATGTTAACATGCGAACCTAAACGTTTAAAAATAGAATCATTATTGTCAAATATTTGAATCTAAGATTATAAATGTTATTTTTTATTTTTTCAGGTTATTTATAAAAATAATTCAAATTTTACGTGAGTTGGGTTGTATTTTAATTCAGGAATTGGTTGTAATTAGGTAAGTTTTGTAAGAACTTCAGTTGTGTTCGTCGGGATCGTAATTAAATTTTTTTAATCACCGCAAGGTATCGAGCTGTAGATATTCGAGTCTACTTTCATCTTGTCTAGTCTGATTTGCAATCGAAGAAACGAGCGATTCAAAATTGAATCTGACACAAACTCGTGATAAAAATTACTAATTAAGACATAAGTTGAAGATGAAATCAAATTTGATATGCGCAATCCTCCGATTGCAAATCAGACTCGACGTTACGGAAGTAGATTCAGATATCTACAGTTCGATGACTTGCGACGATAAAATAACTTAATTACGGTCTCGGCGAGCGCAGCTGAAGTTTGTAGAAAAAATGCTAATCAAACTTAATATTTTTTGTAGCAATTTGAGTTGTGCTCGTCGGAATCTAATTAACTTTTTTTATTGTCGCAAGCCATCGACCTGTAGATATGTGAGCCTACTTCCACTCCGTAGAGTTTGATTTGCAGTCAGAGAAATGTGCATACAAAATTTGACTTCATCTTCAACTTATGTCTTAATTAGTCATGAGTTTGCATCTAAATTAATTTTGAATTGCTTGTTTCTCCAATCGCAAATCAGACTCGACGCGATGGAAGTAAACTCGAATATCTATAGCTCGATGGCTTGCGACAATACAAATAAACTATTTACGATCTCGACGAGCGTAGCCGAAGTTATTACAAAGAATTAATTAAATATAACCTAACTCATCTATTAAATTAACAATATTTTTATTAATAAAAAATTCAACCAAACTTTGTGCGTGAAAAATTTTAAGAAATGAAAGGATGGTGTTAGCAACACCGTCCTTTTAGCTTTTGCAAAAAAGACTGTATTACCGACCTTTTAATTTTTGATATTTTTTAAGTAATTTTTATGTTTAAATATAATTAATTAATTTAATTTTCATTTTTAAAATAATCGGTGATCCGTCCAGACTTAGATCAACTTTCTTTTTTCCTCGATTTTCTACTAAATTTGTTTGTATGTTCGTGATGTTATGTGACTTAATATGTGTTATTCTGTGTAGCATGTAGAACTTTGAGTGGAACAAACTGTAACAATATTGCTTGTTGCGTGTAAAGACGCCACGAAACATTAATATAACCGATGACTCTCAAAAGCACATGGTATTGCACTCGCCCACACTACCAAAAATCTAAACCGTCTATTTGTATCAAAATTTGTACTTTCTTAAATTTATAATATCCAACTTCTTAAATTGAACCGTTTATTAATTACAACGCAAAAAATATGAAAAGATCATTGTTGTTGCGCAGCAGAAAATAAGCTTTCCTACCCACAAACCTTCAATACATCATACGGAAAAATAGACAACACTTACTGTCTATGTCTTTTACAGGAAATTCATAATCGGAGAAATAGAGAATTCATATCTTACATGTGTAAGGTAAATATCAAGTCGATTGGTCTCCATAATTATTTTTAATTCGATTCACGTAACGAATTTTCAATTTATATGAATCAAATTTGGAGATTATACGAAAAATTATGTTATTATTTCACTTACGGTTCTTTCGCCGATGTAAATTTGGTTGCAGGATATTACTTTGTCACGTCTTTCTTCTATTATTTATAGATTCCTGTTGTTTACCCTCTTTGGTATAGTTGCAGTTAGAAATTTGACAAAATTCGGATGGATTCGATTCGGATTGAGAAATTCGAGGTCACGATCTGATTTGAGGGCAAATTCGTGCGGATCCGTCCAAAAAAATTAGGAGTCAAATACGGATAGCCGTCAACCTTGTTGGAAAAAAACATGTGTTAAATCCGACTCGAGAAAGACCTGACCCATCTAAGTCGTCATTAAAAGGGGTGCAAACGATACGAACACGAAAGAGCTGAGTCAAATTCAAGATCGGCTCGTTAACTTAACGAATGAGTTGGTAACGAACGAGTTCATAACGAGTTGTTGAGAGTCAAATACGGACGAGCCACAAGCTACAAATATTTTTGACACCCCCTAGACTGTATGTTAATTAATATTGTGCAACTTGTACTCAACTATTGAAGTTACATATTAATATCTATCAATTAACTACTATATTACATGTGTGCTTCGTTAACGAGTCAACCTGGACAGAGTTCAAGATCAGCTCGTAGCGTTAACAACACGAGCTGGTAACGAACGAGTTCATAACGAGTTCTTGACGAGTCGAATACGGACGAGCCACGAACTACGAATATTTCTTGCACCCCTAGTCATTAACCCGTCATAAGCACGTGCAAGATCAATGCATATCTGTCCAAACCAATTTAAACCCGTCCAATCCCGCCAAACTCGTGCAAACCCGTGCTAAAACAATGCAAATCCGTGCAAAACTCGTGCTAACACTTGAATTTTCAAAAAGAACCCGTCCCATTAAATTCAAAAAAATAAAAAATTCTGAAATTTTCAAAAAGAACCCGTCCTGAACTCGCCGAGTTGCTAACACTTGAATCTTAGATGAGTTACGTTCGACTTAAAACTTTTTAATTCATCAAAATTCAACCCGATAAACTCGTAATCCGATCAATCCGTTGACCCGACCGAGTTTTGAGCCTACCTGTTCGGACGCGGACAGTTTTCAAATGCTAGTTGCAGCATATTTCTACAACAGTCGAACTCTTCAATTTACAGTTTTTTGTTTTCCGGTTGCCACCAATACCATTTCTGATAAACCATTTGCGATGGCGATGGAGATGGAGATGGAGATGGAGAGCATCAGTCGGCTACCCGAAGAGTGCATCTCGCACGTGATCTCTCTCACCACCCCACGTGACGCCTGTGTCTCCACCGCCGTGTCCCGTGATTTCCAATCAGCAGCCGACTCCGATGCCACGTGGCACCGGTTGCTTCCGTCCGATTACGACTCGTACCTATCTCGAGCTGTCGATCCAGTGGAGTACGGTTCGAAGAAGGCGCTCTACTTTCGACTCTCTGATCATCCTCTCATAATCGATGGTGGCTTAATGGTAATTTCCTTTGTTAATTTGTCCCTTTACTACTCATAGATATTGGAAATTTTGTAATATGTTTTGATCGTGATTTTCATACGTTGCTTTTCTTAATGTTTACTGGATTACTTGTAGAGTTTTGAATTGGAGAAATCTAGCGGAGCCAAAATTTTCATGATTTCTGCGAGGAAGCTGGGCATTGTGTGGGGTGATGACTCCAGATATTGGAACTGGTTTGATCATCCCGATTCAAGGTATTTACAATTACAAATTGCCCCTTCTTTTTGTTCTTTTTTTTAGTCTGAAAATTGTGTGGGGTATCAGACCCAACGAAACTACCCCACACAATTTTTAGTCTATAACTTTATTGTATTGGGTTAATCATACTCGTTAATGTTGCTAATGCATGATGATCAGCTTTATTAGTTCATTGCTTCCATTAAATGAGGAGAAATTTAATTTAGGATTCATGTAATTAGTTATACTGTTATAGTTTCCAACAGGAGCAACTGCAAGTAGTTGCTGTAGTAGGAATCAATAAAAGTTTCTTAAGCAGACCGGTGATTTGACATTTGTTGTAAATTTCACAAGACAGATGCATGTGATGGATTAGTTTCTTGTTAATTAATTGAAATTCATTTACATGTAAACCAATTCTTAAATGTCCAAAACTGATGGAGAAATAGGAAATTCCATATCCCCATGGAATATACTACTGACATTTCCACCAAACTTGTGTAGGGATTTTTTTGTTTGTTTTTTTACCAGAATAAAACTTGCATTTCAAAACGAACTCATGAAATTCCAGCTTCTTCTTAGATTTCTCATGAAGGTCATAAAAATCATTCAATTCAGCAAATTTATCTCTCATTTTAAGTAAGACTTAAGTTTTCTTTTATACATTCTGAAGGTTTGAGTGTGCGTTGCTCAGACGTGTATGCTGGCTAGTGATCTGTGGCAAGATAAACAGTGAAATCCTCACACCAAATATGTCATATGCTGCTTATCTCATTTTCAAATTGACAGAAAATGCATGGGGCTTAAACAACCCTTTCCAAAGAACTCAAGTTACTCTTGCTGGTACCAGTTCTGAGCATTCCGTGTGCCTCGATCATAGGGAGAGGGAGCGTCTGCGAGGCGGGGTCCTTGAGGAGATGACAGATGATATCCTACTTCCAAAACACAGACAAGATGGTTGGTTGGAGGTTGAATTGGGAGAGTTCTATAATGGAGACGAGATCAATGGAGAGGTAGCTATGTCTTTTAGGGAGATTATAGGTGGTCACTGGAAGTATGGGTTGATCGTACAGGGTATTGAAGTTAGACCCAAACGTTAGTGCTCCTGGGTCTTTTTTATGGTTTATCTTTGCGGAGAAGCCAAGATTTGGAAGAAGAAAGTCAAGATGCTAAAAATATGTTTGTTTGGGCATGTTTGTGTCAATTTCTTTTTTCTTTAGAACTGGTGATCTCTATAGAGGAAGGGGTCTGGAAAGATTGGCAATGAGTTTTCAATAAAGCGTGTTTATTTTTTGGATATGCCACGTTATTTTGATATTCAATTTGCATTATACGTGTATTCAAGTTATCGGATACGCGACAAGTAATTAATTTCATATCATTAATTTCAGTATAAATCATTAATAACATTAATTTCACGTCTTTTTCAATTCATATAAATCATCATGTTTTCAAAAAAACTTAAGAAATATGTATGATATTTATTAGGGAAAAACTTAGATACACCAAGATGAATGCTCTCTAAGTACTTCACTCAATCTCTACCATTTTATTGAAATCTATGGTGCGAATCTCAATGCAATCAAATGATAGAGAATGAGTGGAGTATATAGGGAGCACTCATCTTGGTGTACCTAAGTTTTTTTCTATTTATTATTATATAATTATGATTTCAGTGAAACAATGTTTTTTAATAAAAAGATTGAAACAATATTATATTACTTAAGAAATATGTATGAAATATCTAGTGCTAATAAACATGCCAAATTTTCCTCTCTGTTTGTTTATGTTTAGATTGCATCGACAGTTGTTTATATTGTACAAATGGAAAACATTTGTTCACCCAGTAATCAGTATTAGATCTCTTTTTTTTTTTTAAATCTTCTTGAATAATCTCAATTACACGGTTTGGGAAATATTGAAGTATATGAAATGCCTAAAAAAATTCCCCTGTTTTTTATTATATTAAAAGGAG
Source organism: Eleocharis quinqueflora (assembly GCA_964058865.1). Lineage (NCBI taxonomy): Eukaryota > Viridiplantae > Streptophyta > Magnoliopsida > Poales > Cyperaceae > Eleocharis > Eleocharis quinqueflora. Next base: position 2,067 of record CAXKVX010001603.1, on the reverse strand, counting down.
AGCCGTCTATTTCATTTTTGTTCAGTCTGATCTGCAATACCGATACGGATCAGATCACATAAAAACTACTGAAGGAATAGGATGGATCAAACATGAGAAGAACGTTGCTTTAATCAGTTGCATTTCTAAATGGAGTAAAAATGAAATACAAATTCTAAATTAGTGATATAGCTTCATTAATTCACAGATATGAGAAAAGAAGTTCATGCTAGTTACTGGTTTCTTAAGAATTTCAAGGTAAAACGAACAAGTGAAAAGCTGATCAATAAGATTGTCATCGGAAGTTCCTGATCCTGATCATTCTCCTTTCCAAGCATCTCCAGCCATGAGCTCAGGGGCGGAGCTACGTGGAAGCAAAGTGGGTCAGTTATGTGATAAGCATATTTTTATCACATTTTTTTTTTTAAATATACTTATAATTTAGAATTTAAAAAAAAATATGTATTATTTTAAATCATTCTGAAATAAATTGTAAGACAAAAATACTGAATCCGCCCCTGCATGAGCTACTGCCTCTTTCTCATCTTCTCCTTCTCTAACAACGCCGAATCCGACTCTATTATTCTCATTGCAGCTACCAGTATCTGTAGGATTCGAGACAACATTTTAGCTTGAATACCGAGATTCGAAATACATAAACTTAAATGATAGCACATAATATGATAATATAATTATATAACAACTTGTTAATATAAAAAATACTATCGTGCTAATTATAACAAAAGCAATATTTTTTTATAAATATAGTTCAACAAAATATGTGATCGCTTGTTTTTAGAGATCGAGAGGGAGCAACTTGGTGAAAAATTTAGGGAGTGTTTGACGATAGCTATATGTTAAAATAGGAGATCTTTTAACTATCTATGATATTTTCCCTCAATTTAATTGGTACAGCAGGGCAATGTGCATGTTTACGAATGTCAAAACATGTAATTCTTGATTCTTCTATGAAATTCTTTTGTGAAAATTCAAACCTTCAAATATTGGCGCTGTCGTCGGTTGCTAGTTTGAATTCTGATTTATAGGTGTTCAATGATAATTCGGCACACGGTAGCTTCGTTTTACTGGTTTTTCAACCAAACACGATGATTAGTTGTGTGAATCAACGGTTCTTCTTGTACTATGTTGAATTATTATCGCGACACACTAATCAGAAGGGTAAAACTAACATGTCTCACAATGATCTAAACTCAGCTCAAGTTTTCTATTAGTGGATGAACAATCCAACACTTAGTGAATTCTGCTTCACAATGATAGAAAGAGCTGACATCAAAGGATAAAAAAACAACATCGCTATGAACGTTTGGCTGCCACAAGTCATTTATCCCATTGGTAACTTTTCTGACACCTCTAGCTTCAAATTCCGAAGGTCTAAATTTTATACGATCGATAAGCCATGCTTTCACGATTCGTATTTGTACTTAAAATCAAAATCAAACACACATTTATCCTTCCGTTTCAAATGAGATTTCTGTTCTTGTTGAGCTCATCTTAGAATACATGTTTTATCTTTTAACAAATGCGCTGCCCCAGCCAAACTCCCCACCTGACATTTTTGCGGCTCCCAACCGTTCGATCAATATTTTTTTAAATTTATCGGTACAATCAATAAAAAAAGGAACTTACTAACAACCTCCCTTAACTGTCCCTAGCAACAGGAAAAAAATTAACAATTCGCTCCGCAAGCTTTTTGCTCACCCTAGTGTTGTGCTAAACCCGCGCAGGGTCCCGCCCGTTACGACCCGCCCGTGTCCGCCGGGTCCCAAACCCGCCCGTCTGCCACGAAAACCCGCGGGTCAAACCCGTGACGGGTCAAGGGCGGGTTTTTCCCCCGGTTCCCAACTCGACCCGTATTAGACCCGCCCGTGTCAGACCCGCGTCAGAACCCGCCCGTGTCAGACCCGCGTCAGAACCCGCCGACCCGCACCCGTCGCACCCGTCGTGACCCGTGACCCGTGACGGGACCCGCCCGCCCGCCCGACCCGCACAGACCCACAAATTTTGAATTTTTTTTTTGGAGGGATGCGATTTGGACCGTTGGATTTTGATCCAACGGTCTCAAAATCC